>PVJA010020860.1:0-36359 GCA_004027025.1 Myocastor coypus | reverse complement strand
AAAAAAAAAAAAAAAAAAAAAAAAAAAAAAAAAAAAAAAAAAAAAAAAAAAAAAAAAAAAAAAAAAAAAAAAAAAAAAAAAAAAAAAAAAAAAAAAAAAAAAAAAAAAAAAAAAAAAAAAAAAAAAAAAAAAAAAAAAAAAAAAAAAAAAAAAAAAAAAAAAAAAAAAAAAAAAAAAAAAAAAAAAAAGAGAGAGAGAGAGAGAGATTAACAGAATAAAATAAATTTAATTTAATTTAAAATAATAATAAAAAAAGATCCCACTCAAAGGATCTACCCCTGATTTCTACAACAATTTAAGGGATGATCTGATACAAATATTCCTCAAACTCTTTAATGAAATATATATATATACATGTGTGTGTATATATATATGCAATGTATTAATTATTATAGCTGTCCTACTGGGGCTGGGGAGATAGCTCTGTGGCACAAGTGACTGCCTGGCAAGTGCGAGGTCGTGAGTTCAAACCCTGGTCCTGCCAAAAAACCAAAAACAAACAAAGAGATCAACATGTAACAGTCCTACTAACCTGTTTTGAAACTGTCTCACTGCTATTTTTTCTCATTAAAATTAATAAGAAAAATAATAATCACTATGAATCCTCCCTGAATTTATGGGAGATGATGAAACATTCGTGAAGGGAAAGTTTATAGCTGTGAATGTCTGCATCAGAACAACAGGACAAGTCCAAATAAATCATCATGCTCCTCAAGGTCCTACAAAACCAAGAAGGGCTCGCATCTAAAGCTAGCACAAAGGAGACTGTTATAAAGATCACAGAGGAAATTAATACAATTGAAACAAAAAATACAAAGAGACAATCAATCAATTGAAGAGCTGGTTCTTTGAAAGAATAAACAAAATATTCAAACCCTTAACCAATCTTACCGAAAGAAAGAAAGAAAAAAAAAGAAAGAAAGAAAGAAAGACCCAATTCAATGTAATTAGAAATCAAAAAGTCAGTATCACCATTGACACTTGTCAAAATTCAGAAAATTATTAGTAATTATGTTGAAAGCCTATACTACAATAAATTAGAGAGGCTGGAAGAACTGGATAGATTTCCTACATACACATAAATTAGCAAAACTGAACCAAGAAGCTATTAAAAAAAAACTGTAATCTAATAACAGGAACTGAAATTGAAGCAATATTTTTTTTAATTTTATTTATTTATTTTTTCCTTGTTTCAGAACCTTTGTTTATTCACTCATTTTTATGGCCGGCTCAGCCCACCCCGGGGGCAGGGCTGGTGCAGCATGTGGTGCCAGGGATCGAACCGAGGTCCCTGAAGCCACCCAAGCTTTCCCAAGCAGGGGCTTTAGACCACTGAGCCATCCCGCCGGGCCCGAGGCAATATTGAAAAACACACCAATGAAGGAAAGCTCAGCTGGGTGTGTTTGCACACACCTGTAACCCCAGCACTCAGGAGGCTGAGATAGAAGGATCGCCATGCGCTTGAGTCCCACTGGTGCTATACAGTGAGTTCAAGGCCAGCCTGGGCTACTTAGGGAGACCCTATCTCAAAAAAAAAAAAAAAAAAAAAAGACTAACAGAATATGTAAATAAATAAAATAAAATTAAAATTAAAAATAATAAAAAAGAAAAGATCCACTCAAATGATTTACCCCTGATTTCTACAACAATTTAAGGTAAGACCTGATGCAAATATTCCTCAAACTTTTAAATGAAATTTAAAATAAAAGAGTACTCCCAAAGTCATTTCTAGAAGCTAGCACTACCCTGATTCCAAAATCAGGCAAGTATTCAATCAAACAAGAGAACTGCATCCAATATCATTAGTAAGTATAGACAAATAAATCCTCAACAAAATACTTGAAAACAGAATGGAACAAATCATCAAAAAAAAAAATCATACAAGTAGGATTCCTCCCAGGGACGCAGGGGTGATTCAACACACACAAACCTATAAATGTAACACACCACACACAGAGAATCAAGGACAAAAATCCTCTCAGTAGACACAGGAAGAGTTTGATAAAGTCCAACACCCATTCATGATTAAAAATCCTGGGAAATTAAGTATAGAAGGACCTTATTGCAACATAATAAAAGCTATGTATGGTGGATCAACGGCTAGCATCATATTAAAGGGTGAAAAGATGAAAGCTTTCCCTCTAAAATCAGGAAAAAGACAACAATGTTCTGCCATTTGTGTTCAACACAGCACCTGAAACATTTATCAGAGCAATCAGGCAAAACAAATAAAAGGACTATGTACAGGAAAGGAAAAAGTCAAATCATGACGTGATTCTCTATGTGCGTACAAGACCCAGTAGAGCCCTCCAAAAGCTCTGAGAATTAATAACTAAATTCAGTAACATAGGAGGACAGGAAGTCAACGCACAAAAATCAATAGCACTTCTGCACACTAATAATTAACTCACTGAGACAGAAACTAGGAAAACAATGTCACTCATAGCAGCATCAAAAAAAAAATTGTTTACTGTCTAGTTGCTTGGCAGCACTAATATCTAGAATATATAAATAATTTTAGCAAATTAAATAGCCCCAAAACCCAAATAAAAATGGGCAGCAGTAATGAAGTATAAATGGACAAAAATACATAAATACATTAAAAATGCTCAATATCTCTGGTCATTAGAAAAATATGATTTTTAAAAGAATTATTTGTTTATTTATTTATTTATTTATTTTCTTGTTTTAGAACTTTTGTTTATTTATTTATTTTTATGGCTGGCTCAGCCTGCCCTGAGGGCAGGGCTGGCACAGCATGTGGTGCTGGGGATCGAACCGTGGTCTCTGCAGCCACCTAAGCTTTCCTAAGAAGGCGCTTTAGACCACTGAGCCATCCTGCAAGGCCCCAGAAAAATATGATTTAAAACACTGAGATTCCACCTTACTCCAGAAAGAATAGCTATGACTAAGACATCAAACGACAGCAAATGCTGGTGAGGCTGCAGGGAAGGAGGAACTCTGCCACACTGTAGGTGGGAGTGTGAACTGGTACAACCACAAGGGAGAGCAATATGAGGATTCCTCAAAAGCCTAAAACTAGAACTCCCATCCGACCCAACTGTTCCCCTAGTAGTCGTCTTCCTGAAAGGGTTCAAGATGTCACATTATGGACAAACACGCACACTCAAGCTATAGCAGCATAACCTGTGACAACCAGACCTTGGAAGCAACCCATGGAATTATTAGCAGATGAACAGATAAAGAAAATGTGCTATTTACACAACCTGAAACTCTACTCTGCCGTGAAGAAGGATAAACTTGAGTCATCTGTAGGAAAATGGATACACCGTGAGCCCACAGTATTAAGTGAAATAAATCAGACACACGGCTTAAAAATGGTATAGCTTCTCTTCTAGGAGAGGCCCAGATTATAAATAGAAAGCAAAATAAAAGATAATAGGAAGTATTATGTTTTAATAATAGGCACTGCATCCTCACATGACAGACAGACCTTTAGCAAAATGGAAGAGAACCAAGCAATGCAAGGAAGGGTAGCAAAGAGGGGAGAAGGGGACAAAGAAAAAGAATTCAGACGTGTACATGTATGAACGCCAGAAATGTAATTCTTATGCATTGCAAGTACGTGTTACTAAAAATTTACTTTTATTTATTTTAGAGTTTTGAGATGGGGTCAACCACATGCATGAATAAAATTTTAAAAAATAAATATTTACTGGGTTCATGGATTTTTTTTTTTTTTTTTGTAGTGTTTTCCCAGGATTGTTCTGAAGAGGCTTTTCTTTGACACTCTCTCTCTCTCTCCTACAGGGCCTTGCCAAGTTAGCCCACGGAAACTCAAACCCATAACCTCCTGCATCAGCAGCCCTCAGTGCCCAAGTGTGCGGCCATATTGCTCATGTTTCCCTGGTTCTTTGTATGTCTGTGGTTTTTTGTTAAGTCTCGGGCACTTAGAAAGAATAGCTGTTTCTATCTTTATGAACAGCTTCATAGAGGGCTAGATTTTACTACACCCCCTAAAGTCTCTATACCTCTCTACATTTTTCTTCAGGTGGTGTTTTCTGGATTTGTGTCATTTTCCATCTGCCCATTTCTTGTCTGAGCATGAAGTCTCAAGTTCCCTCTGGCATCTCTGTGTGGCACTCAGTCTCCTTGGTGATGCCAACTGCTGCAGTGTTTTTTTGTGTTTTGTTTGAGGCAGGGTCCCACTACACAGTTCAGACTGGCTGTCCTTGAACTCATGTCAATTCTCCTGCCTCAGTCTCCTGAGTGCTGGGATCCACATGCATGTGTCACTGTGTCTGGCTTGGAGATAATTTTCATTAACACAATGTGGGAAGAGCAGGAGCTGCCACTCATATCCTGTAGGTTGAGGGCAGTGGTGTTTCTAAGTACCTTAGAGTGCCCAGGACAGGCCCCACAACAAAGATATTAGCAGTGCCAAGGTTGAGAAACTCTGGTGTGTGTATTGGGATGTGTGCATGTGTTTGTGTGTGTTACTGGGCTTGAACCCAGGGCCTCATACACCCTAGGCAAGCATTCTGCCACTGAGCTATATCTTCAGTCTCTCTTTTTTTTTTCTTCAGTCTCTTTTATTTTATCTCTAACACAGGTTCTTTCTATGTTACCCAGGCTGGCCTTGAACCTGTGATTCTCCTGTCTCAGCTTCCTGAGTATCGGAGATAACAAGCATGTGCCTCTACCCCAGCTCTGGTACCAACTCATTGTCATCCACTCACAGTTGCTCACTTATGAACACACTGTTGCTAATAAGGTCCTTGTCATGTGTACCAATCACTCTCCTCTGCCAGGCCCTGCTAGAAGACCCTGGAGGGAGGGTTCATCCCTACCACCTCGGAGCTTACTATACCATTCTTTTTTTTTTTTTGTGGTGGGACCAGGGTTTGAACTCATGACCTTGCACTTGCCCAGCAGGCACTTGTGCCTCGGAGCTATCTCCCCAGCCCCCTTACTATACCATTCTAAAGAGACAGGAACATTAATCTTTATCTGAAATTAGGCTATTTCAGAGTATGATGTTTTCACTGAAAAGAGGGAAATTTGGCTGCTGGCTGACTTAACTCAAGGCACAAATGTTAAATGAAATCAGCGAAAGTTCCCATTGCTGGCTTGAGGGGTTTGTTAGAAAATGTCCACGACGCCAAGCCCAGGGGTTTCCCCCTCCTTTCCTTTAGGGAGGAGAGCTCTCAGGTATCACTGCCACCAAAGTCACTGTTGTTTTTCTTCATGGTGGAATGCTACCTTTAGAAGTTTTAAGTTCCACTTCTGGTCCTATTCCCCCTGGGGTGGTGACCCAGAGTGTCCAGTGTCTGGCAGCCTAACCTTCTGCAGGAGGGACTTACAGGCACTCAGAATATTTGTCTCCACTATGCCTAAAACCCCAGCCTTGATGGCAGTTCCTTTGGGTGAGGAGGTTTGTCTTCAGAGTTCATTATTACAGCGCGGCACCCTGAGAGGGAGAGGGAGAGAGCGGAATGAGAAGTGATGTTTATGGAAGCATTTAGTTTCCATTTTACCACTTCAGGAAATGACAAAGCTGAAAGACATGAGAAGAGAGAAGCAGGCTGCAATTCATAAAATAGCAGGTGCAATCGGGAAAGTTGCACCCAAAGGTTAGAATCACAGTCTGGGGTGTCATGTGGGTCCTGGTTATGATTCATTTGCACATGCACATGTGAGCACACACACATGTTGATTTTTCCTGCAGTTAATATTCTCCAACATTTCTAACATATTTTTATCTCAGGGGTTGAACCCCGGGCCTAGCATATGCTAAGCACACACTTTTCTGCTGAGCTACACACCAAGCCATCACAGTACAGCAGTTAGTCATAAAGAGGCTATTGGGGTGGGGGTCAGGTGTATAAGTCAGTGGCATGGTGCCTGCCTGGCAAGCACAAGATCCTGGGCTTGATTCCCAGTACAAAAATAAAGGCCAGGCATGGTGGCACACACCTGTAATCCCAGCACTTGGGAAGCTGAGGCGGGAGGATTGGTGTGGGTTCAAGACTAGCCTGGGCTACGAAAGTGAGCTCAAGGCCAGCCTGAACTGCATAGCAAGACCCTGTCTCAAATAAAAAAAAAAATAATAAAATAAAATAAAAAAGACGCCGTCTAAAGGAGCTACTGAGGCCTCGTTTCGGTTGCAGCACAGGAACATCAAGGGCATAAACATTCCAGAGATGGGGAGGCGGGCAATGATTCGGCACAGGAGGACGACCCAGAGGGTCCACAGTGGAGCCATGAGGAAATCTCAGCAATCTGCCTCCTGACAGACTGGAACAATTCATCATGTATTTCCACTGAACAGGCGACTGAAACTGCACAGGATGTAACGCACCGCTAAGTGCTATGGCTCGGCTTTGGCATTGTGGCATGAAAAACAAATGATGCGGTTGCGCTGGATGCTTGCACTTGAATCCCACTCAGTGCAAACTCACAACCCTATTTCAAAGTCCAGAACACACAAACTCTTCCTATGAGACACAGGAAGCTGAAGCAAACTGCCTAAGCCTCACCGGATCAGCCTGGACGCTCCACTAGAGGAAGCTGGGAACACCCTGGCTCCAGGCAGAGCTACTTGGTGGAGGTGTGGCTCAGCCTTGTGGTTATGGATTTTGCTAATGACACACTTGATTCAAAGAAATGCAGCAGCAGGAGGGCTTAGGAATGTAGAAATGTTATAATGATAGATCCATCTTGCAGGTAACCCTTTATGAACACTCTGAACTAAACAGTGAAGATTATTTTCTAGTTCGGTGTTATTATATAAGATGTTTCACTTTATAGCTTTTTGAGGCAGATCTCACTTTATTGCCCAGGATTTTTGTTGTTGTTGTTTTTATTTGTTTGTCCAATGGTTTATTTGCCTGAAACAAGGTCTCACTATGTAGCCCAGGCTGGCCTCCAGTGGATAACAGGAAGTAATGTATTTCATCAAGCGCGAGACTCCAAAGTTTGAGTCACTGCAAATGTTTCCAAAGTGGGGACAGGTCTTCCACCTCTGGACAGGATGGAGTAATGGGCTAGATTCATTCTTGCACCCAAAACAAATAAAAACAACTCATATCTATCTATCTATCTATCTATCTATCTATCTATCATCTACCTATCTATCCATCTATCTGTCATCCCTCTACCTCTGCCTACCCCTACCTGAGAGAAGAAACCCATGAGGTGAGCATGGGAGCATATGACTCATGTCCAGGGTGCTATGGGGAGCCCGGGGTTCTGACGGGTCATGGTATCTTGGTCTGCATGGAAGAGCTCACCAGCGGAGAGAGCTGTACAGAGAGAGGGCCCATTGATCCCAGCCCCTATCTTTATGCACTGCTCAGTGTACACATGCAGGGAAATTACTCAGGGTTGAGGAAACAACCACCAGATCAGAACAGAAACAAAGATTCTTGAATGAAGAGCAGTGTAATTTTCAGGGCATCAGGTAAGTGCTGAAACGGATATTGTCTTCCAAAAAGTTAGCTCTGGCAGAAAGACCACACTTATCTTGCCTATCAAGGCTTTAACAAAACTTTGAAAGGCTTACATGTTTCATGTGTTTCCGTGTAATGCCATTGTTTTCCCAAATAAAACAAAAGGAAATATCTGTATGGGTGGAAAAATATTCAACTTAAGAAGGTAAAAGTCACAAAGTCTAGCATCCAGTAGAAAAGTCACTAGGCATGTAAGCATGCAGGACAATACATTCAAGGATGAGAAAATTCAATCCATAGAAACAAACCAGAAAGGACACAGTAGACAACATAGAATTAGTAGACCAAGACACCAATACAGGTATTTTATTAGAGCCATAATTGATGTGTAGGAATCTAAAGGAAGGACTGAACATGTGAACTAGAGAAATGGAGAAGATAAAGACAATGGATTATCTACATATGAGAAATACAACACCCTCAGTGAAAAAAAATATTTACTGGGTGAAATTAGTAGCAGATTTGGACATAGCAGAGGAAGCAAATCATAGCCCGGCATGGTGGTTGTGCTGGGAGGTCGAGACAGGCTGCGCTGCACAAGGAGAACCTTCTCAGAAAAGAAACAAACAAGTCATAAAGTTGAATATGTGGCAATAAAAACTATCCAGAACACTGAAGAGCAAAATAGAAGAGAAATAAGAAGTTCAAATAGTTCCCTAAATTACCTATTCCATTATTTTTGAAATATTTCCATATATATGTTAATTTGGCGGACATTTTTGTACTGAGTCTTTGAAGATAACAAACAACACAGAAATGTAATGGCTTTCCGGTCTCTTTTTTTTTTTTTTTTTTTTTTTGTCTTTTTGAGACAGGGTCTCGCTATGCAGTTGAGGCTGGTCCTGAGCTCACTTTTGTAGCCCAGGCTGGTCTCGAACTCGCACCAATCCTCCTGCCTCAGCCTCCCGAGTGCTAGGATTACAGGCATGCGCCATCCTTATTTGATTATGAAAACATGTTTATCTTTTTATAAAATAAAAAGAAAAGTGGACGCCAGCCCCAGTGACAAACAATCCTACCAAACTACTCCTTATTCAGGAAAAGTGTTCCGGCCAAATAAAATGAAAACTGAAAGCAGTCTGCGTGCGCAACGTAAAAGGAAAGAAACTGCCCACAGGGAACACAGAACGGAAAAAAGGGAAAGAAGCGGAGAACGAGCACCGAGCGAGCGAGGACCCCGCAAGACGCTGCCGTAGCGGTGGACTCAGAGCTGCGCGCGCCTTGCTACCACGAGGTGCTGCGCCAGAGGCCGGTCCTTAGCGAGCGCAACTCGGTGCAGCTCCACCAAGCACCACTCCAGACCCAGCGGCGGCCCCGAGGCCCAGACCTCAGCGAGGGTGGAGAGGAGGCCGAGCGGTCACAGCTGTGGTCACCTCTGGCCAGGGCAAGTGCGAGAGAGCTCGGGGCTCGTGGTCCCTCTCGAGGCCACCCGGGAGCCCCCTGGGCCGCTTCTGTGAGTGCAAAGGGGAAAAGAGTCGCCCTCAGGCAGGATGGCACCCTGCGGGCTTCGAGAAAGTGAACACAGCGGAGGTGCGGCTGTTTCCCTGGAGCGTGCAAATAGATAATGAAAGGGAGGTGAATCTGAGTTATTCTAATTGCTCGTACCGGGGCTTAGAGAGTAAAAGCAAGGCAAGCGAGACACTCGGGGCTCCTCTGCCTCTTAGAGGCAGGACCACTGGCTGCACTAGCGCTAAACTAACTTTCTCTACATCCTGGATAGCTAGCTCAGGGTCAGCAGGACTAGGTGCCCCTGGTGGGGACAAATGGGTGGGCTGGTTCCCCGTGCAGTGCCTTGGTAGGGACTTAGGACCAGCTTAGAGGGTTTGCTATGACCTGGGGTTCTCCCACTAAGCCCCGCCTCTTAAAGAACCACAGGCCCTCCCGGTACTGCCTTTGCCATTCTGGGAACCAGGTCTTTAACACGTGCAGACCTTCAAAACCACAGCTCTCCTAGCAAGTTCGAGGCACTGTGTTCAATCCCCAGCCCTAGAAAACAAAACAAAACAAAACCCAAGGAATGTATCCCTGATGTCAAAGCTGATTGGTCTGTGGGTAGAAACCTTGAACATGACTGTGCCAATGAATTTCTTTTCTAGGGTTTTGAATTTAGGACCAGAGAAAATCAAGCTAGTCTCACAGTAGGTGACTGAAGCAGTAACATAAAAATCTTTGTTTTCTGCCACACTGACTGAAAAGCAGAAGCTATCAGTCTGTTATAGCAGGGAGAAAAACCAGACACAGAGAAATGTAGACGTATAATTTGCAGATGCGCAACACTGGAGAGATTTCCAGTTTGTGGCGCCAGTTGTTACCAGCCTGTCCCTTGGTGCTGCTCAGCGTTTCAGATTTCATGCAATGTGGGGGTTTGTCGCATAAAAGGGAAAAGGTCTCACCTTCCCCAAAGATGCTGCATTCGTTTTTGGACGCGTTAAGCACAGAGCTTCCGCAGCACATCAGCAGGGGATGGCTAACGGGCAGGTGAGCGTTTCTGAGGCTCTGAGGGCAGGCTGTGTCCCAAATGTTCTCTCCAGCTCAGGGCCCGTCTAAACCATGGGAGTGTGTGAAGCCAGCAATGGAAGGGGGAGGGGTAGAGAGACTGAGAGGGGGGCAGAGGGAGGGAGGAGGGGGAGAGAGCAGCCCAAGACAGGCCCTGGATTAAACACACATCAAAAGGATAAAGAGGAGACAGACTGGAGAAAAAAACGGGAGAAGAACCTCTAGCAAGGCAGGCTGGTGTTGAGGAAATCACGGGAAGAGACCATTTAAAGAAAAGAAAAATGGGTAACAATGAGCAAATCCCTTGGGGACCACCAACATCCCTGATCCTTGGTTAGCAGCCGCTAGGTTGGACTCTTCTAACCTTGTTTCCTTTGCTTGGCTCACACCTGAACCCGCATTTCCCTGTTTCTGACCTCAGCATGCAAGCACCAACATTGTTAGTAGTCTCTTAGGATGGTTTGATTTTAGCGATCTGAGCCCTGTGTGAGTCTGCCACACCTGAAAGGCACTGAGGACCCGGTAGAGCAGGTCAGCAAAGAAGGGCTGAGCTCATCCCCGCAAAAGGGACTGTGAGACAATGGGGCCGGTGCAGTGCACAAGGCAATGGGCCAGGCCATGCGCAGCTCGAGGAAGCTGGGCCTCACCGATCTCTGAAGGCCTTTGAGGGGGGCCCTGTGCCTATGGACGACAGCTCGTGAATGGCGCCTATTTAGATTTTCAAAAAGCCTTTCACAGAGTTCAACACAAAACATTGTTTTAAAAATTGAGTCTGTGGCCGGGGCCTGGTGTAATGCCTGGGGTGTTGCTTAGAGACACGAAACAATGGCGTGGGGAGGGCGGGCTTCTGGGGGTGGTGGGCAGGCTGCAAACACCAGCATTCTTCTGTCACTCTCTCTGAGCAGCGATTTCAGGAGTTATTTGGGGGACAGAAGGAGAAATGACAGTAAATTTTTCTGATTATGAAAAGCACGAGTATAAGGAACTGAGCTGAAGTTTGCCTGGGGCTTTGTGAACCTGCAGGAAGTATTTGAGTTGGTCTTCACACTAGCAAAACAGGTTGCAGAACTTAGGGGGAAATAATCTAAATTATATTGAAAGGGCCTCATGTTTAGTTATTGAGCCGTTGTCAAGGATCTCTGGCGTCACTGTGTGACCCTGTGCTGCACGCTGGGGAGGATGCAGCTAAAATGCATTTCTCTCTGTTTTCAGGGAACATAAAACAAGATATTTTCTGAATCTTAAGTAAATTTAAGGATATAGTGCGTGCAGTAGGAAATCCATAGAATTTAATTTTTAGGTGTTAAACTAAGGAGATTGTAAAATATAAATATATTCAACATATTTAGATAATTCCCTCAGGTACTGGCATGTTAAAGAAAGCTGGATTTACACTAAGAAGAAAGCTCAGCCATCTAAACACCTGCCTGGCAAGAGCAACGACCTGGGTTCAATCCCCAGTGACACATGTGGTATGGATTAGGAACAACGGGTGGGCGGTGCATGTCCTGAAACTGGGTGGCACACGCAGGCTGAGACAGGAGGATCCACAGAAGGATCAACTGCATAGCTCTGTATGTGTGTGTATATATATATAAAATTGAAGAGAGCTGGGCGTGGTGGCGCACGCCTGTAATCCCAGCACTCAGGAGGCTGAGGCAGGAGGATCGGTGCAAGTTCGAGACCAGCCTGGGCTACAAAAGTGAGCTCAAGGCCAGCCTCAACTGCATAGCAAGACCCTGTCTCAAAAAGGCAAAAAAAAAAAAAAAAAAAAAAAAAAAAAAATTGAAGAAAACCTGGACTGTTTGGGGTCCATTCCTGACACCTCAGTATATTAGTCAGAATTTATAGGTTACAGCTCAAGCACAGACTGTTAAATTATCATGGCCCTAATCCAATGTGGCTGAATCCCCAAAACAGTAGCTTATTTTACCAACGACCATTTCTTGCTTCTTCCCCACTCCATTCCTGGATACAGCTTCCTCTCACCTTTCTAGCGCACACAAGGGAGCCCCCAGTCAGCTCCTTGGATGTCACTGAACCTGACGGACACCTGAAGCAGAATAGGATTCCCAGTTGCTTAGCTCAGAATCTGTCACTGCTGCTAAGAAATGGTAAGTGCTGTTCCTGCTAGGGCAGGGCCAAAACAGTGGCCATTGCTAGTGTCAGGATAGGGAGGACCCAGTGCCACAGGACCTGGCAAGGGCCTGGGCTGGGCTCCAGATAGCTTCTTTAAATTTTGTTTGTTTGTTCACATGAGGTGTTCAATTTTACCAAGTTTCTTTGACTAATTATTTAAAGATCTGCATAGTATCACCACGAAATAAAGTCCATGTAAGGAAAGCATGAGTTTGTCTGAGATCTGTTTATATCTCCATGGTTGTAGGTCACCTAACCATGTCTCCTTGATGAAAAGTTTAAAGCAATCTCCAAAGGAACAAAGAAAGTAGACTGACTCTGACATGAAAAGAGTACCACTAGAAACCAATTTTCTGCTTGATACAGTGGTACACATCTGCAATCCCAGCACTCAGGAGGCTGAGGCAAGAGGATCTCCATGAATTTGAGGCCAGCCTGTGCTACATAGTGAACTCAAGGCCAGCCTGAACTACGTAGGGAGACTCTGTATTAAAACAAAAAAGGGGCTGGGGAGATAGCTCAGCAGTCTAAGCACCTGACCAACAAATGCAAAGACTCAGGTTTGATCCCCAGTTCCACATGCCATGCCACCATGCCAGCCACTGAAACTGGGCATGGTGGTGCATGCCTATAATTGTACCACTGGGGAGGCTGAGATAGAAGGATCACTACTAGTCCGAGCTGTGTAGAGAGACTCTGTGCCAAATAAATACATAAAAGATTTTTTTTAAAGCCAATTTTCTTTAAAACTCCCCCCCCCCCATAGCAGCTTCACAATAAAGAGTTACTTTTCAATTTACGCTGGGCATGGTGGTGCACACCTCTAATCCCAGCACTTGGGAGGCTGAGGCAGGAGATCAGTGCGAGTTCAAGACCAGTCTGGGCTATAAAGGTGAGCTCAAGGCCAGCCTGACCTGCATAGGGAGACCCTGTCTCAAAAAGACAAAAATAAAATAAAATAAATCACATCACCAGACGGATACAATTCCTTAAAAATATCAAGTTGCAACTTCTGATAACTGAGTAGGCAAGAGAAATGTTGATTAGCCTCAAGTGAAGTCTCATGGCTTGCTGCTATTTTCAAAACTTAATAGATACCCCAGAGCATTTTCGACTTACATATTACATCGAGTGGGCTTCTCCTGTGATGACTGCCTTCCTGTTGCAGCACATTTTAATTAGGAACTCGCGCCCGTTCCACCCCGTCATCACGCACCTCGCAGCTGGCTGCTGTGGCTGTACGTCTTCCCCTACAGCCCAGGCAGCCTCCAATAAGCTCTGAAGGTGCTTCACGTAATTACACAGCACAGACAGCACAGACGCGCCTCAACTTTTGTAAGATGTAACTATAGCAAATTAGTGGGCTCAATGTAGACCCGAAATAAAGGCCTGCAGTATGCCCCCCACCTTCTGCTAGGCTCCAGGGGCTGCTGCGAGGCACAGGCCCTCAGAACCTTTAGCATCCACCAGAATTCAGTGAGTACTCAAAATCTGTCACATCGGGCTACCATGTAACTCTTTTGTACGCCACGGATTCCTTCATCTTAAGCGATTTTCACTCATGTGTCTCGAACATTCCATGCTTTGATGTATGACCTGTGATTGTGTTTTTACATTTCCCTTTGCATCCTTCTATGATTCTCTGCTCCTCTCAAGGGCTGTTTTGAAACTGCCTGGGTTTTGTGTCAATGCACTGAACAGGGATCTGTCCATGCACATACAGGTGCAGGTGCAGATGGGCCCTCAGGGCGAATGATGTTTGTGACAGGGATGAGCCCACGGGCAAGAGCAGGGCTGGCGCTGGGCTCTTCTCCTCTGTCATACCCTGGGACAACCTCGCCCACTTCCGACCCTCACAAAGCTCAGCCCGCGCTCATGCCATGAAGTCACCCTGAGCCACTGCCACATCTTTACATGGGTGCCACGTAAAGTCACTGAGAAATGGTGACTGCGCGTTAGTGACACACAGGTCACAGAAACACTCCTATGTGTGGCAGCAAAAGGGCAAGCCAGCTGGGGAAGACTGATAGGGTTTGCTACTCAGAATGGTAAAACACCTGTTAAGTTTTTTTGTTTTGTTTTGTTTTTGTTTTTGTTTTTTGTTTTTGTGGGGCCGGGGTTCAAACTCACGACCTTGCACTTGCCCAGCAGGCACTTGTGCCTCGGAGCCATCTCCCCAGCTCACACCTGTTAAGTTTTTAAAGATGTTATAAATAAAACTAAAAGGTAAGTAAAAATAAGGAAAGACATTAGCAAAATGTGTAATAAAAAAAATGTGTAACAAAAGGTCCAGGCCAAAGGTCTTACACAGAGTTCTTTCCAGTGGACATCAACAGAATCAAGCCTTTGTTTCTTTTTCCTCTTGGGCAAGTGGTATGCAAAGGCATTCAGAATAACCCAGCGCCTGACACACTGTGGTCATATGCCTCGTGACACGGCTGCCCAGAGGCCAGGCCACCCCTTCTCCTAGCAACAGAGGTGTTGATGCTTAAGCGGGGTGAGCACCGGGGCTGTGAGGCAGGTGTCCCCACCCCAGCACAGCCCGAAGCTCCTCCAAGGTCATCTGTGTAGGTCGGCAAGGCCTGTGTGCTTCCTGGGGCCCTGAACGCTGTTTGTGCCTTGCCCCTGCGTGCTTTCCTTCCTGGGGAGTCGAAGAGCACTGTGAAAGCGTTCGGGGCACAAGCACAGAGCCACCGAGCAGCCAGCTGTAGACTGGAGCATGCTGCTTGTGAGCCCAGCACTCCAGGAGGCTGAGGCAGGAGGGGTGCACATTTGAGCCCAGCTTGGGCAACATACTGACTTTTCAAGAACGTGTCTCAAAATAAAATTAAAAAAAAAAAAAAGATTGAGGATGTAGCTCAGTGGGAAGCCCTGAGTTAAGAAAAGGCATGTACCAGCACGCCCAGTCTCAATCCGGCTCTCAGCACGCCCCAGGGGGCAGGGCTAACACAGCACGATGGGATCGAACACCACCACTGTGCTCTGCCTACGCAAACACAGCAGTCCACTGAGCTATCTGGCCAGCCCTCAGGAATATTTATTTTGGGGGGCTGGGAAAATAGCTCCGTGGCACAACTGCCTGCCTGGCAAGTGCAAGGTCGTGAGTTTGAACCCCAGCACCCCCCCCTCCCAAAAAAAGAATATTTATTTTTAAAGATCCAAAAAGTCAAGAGGCCAGTACTGGGTTTGAATGTGCCCCCCAAAGTTCTTGTGTTGCAAACTTGGTTTCAGGGCCACGCGCTGGGGGTAGGGATGTTGGGAAGAAGTGCTGAGTGTTGAGGGCTGCGGCCCTCAAGGGATTAATGCTGTTACCAAGGGCCAGTTTTTACAAAAGCAAGTCTGGCCTCTTCTTTCCTGGTCACGCCCCGCTCTGTTCATGACGGGGCAAGAGCGCCCTCAGGTGGTAGGACCCCTCCATCCAGGGTTCTTCAGCCTTTTACCAGCCAATAAAACTCTCGGGCTGAGCAAGCAGCCGTTGAAGTTCTGTTATAGTGACATAAAATGAGTAAGCCAGCTTTTTAACAACAACAAAAACAAAAAACGGTTTCATTCATTGTAGGAAAATAGCTGGGTGCATTTTTAACGGATTAAAAGATCTCCTTGGAATACGGTGACTTAAGGTACAGGCTATGTGTTGTACAAAGAATTCGTCTAGGGACATTCCAGGGTGACCGCGGCATACGGGCAGTCCTGCTCTGAGCTGCTGTGTCAAGGGGCAATGTGGTCTGCCCGTGGTTTCCATCCTAGCTAAAGCATCAGAAGTTGGGAGCAAAAGATGTGAACTCGGTATAAAGCGTGGCCCGCAGGGCCCAGCACCTTCCCTGTGGATTCAGTTATCCAGTACAAGTTTATTGAGTGAGTGCTGTGTGCTGGGCACTGGGCCAGGAGCTGGGCCTACAGCAGAGAGCAAAATGGGCAATACCACCCTCTAGCGGTTGATGTTCTCCTGACATGAAGTAAGCGATCCTGAAAGTCAGCTGCCTTCTCCAATAATACACTAAAATTAAAACTCAAGCTACTGTGTGTAGCTTTCTTACCACCTATCGTGGCAAAGGCTCTCGGAGGAAGGTAACACCTAACAGGTGTGAGCAAGGGTATGGGAAGGAGGCACTCTTAATGGATTTCTGGGGCCAGTGTACATTGGCACAAACTCTGGAATTATCAGGTCTTTTTTTTTTTTTTTTTTTTTAAATTAAGAAAAGAAACTAAGCCGGGCGTGGTGGTGCGCTCCTGTAATCCCAGCACTCGGGAGGAGGAGGCAGGAGGATCGGTGCAAGTTCGAGGCCAGCCTGGGCTACAAAAGTGAGCTCAAGGCCAGCCTGATCTGCATAGTGAGACCCTGTCTCAAAAAAAAAGAAACTTTGTGCCTCTGAGGATTGGACTCAAGGGCTTAGGGCTTAGCATTGAACTACATTCTCATCCCTTTAAAAATTTTATTTTACTTTTAATTCTGATGGAAGTCACTAAATAGCCCAGGCTGGGCTCAAACGTGCAAGTCTCCTGCCTCAGTCTCCCAGAGTGCTAGGATTACAGGTGTGTATCTGGTTTTCATAGCCCTTACTCCCTTGAGACCACTTCTCCACACTTCAGGCTATGTCCATGGATCACGCCTTTCTTCTGAAGGAGGAAGCTAAGAGGCCCACAGCCTGAGCATTAGATTCTGAGGAGCCTGAGTTTACACTAAACCATCAGCAAGACGTGTGACCCTCAGGCTAATTACTGAGCATCCACCACTGTGCGAGCCTAGGCCGGATATTCAGATCTCACATGGCATGCTTTCCTTTGTCATACAGAGCTAGCAGTAGTATTTACTCGCAGCTAGTAGTGGTGCTGACCTCCAGGGATACTGCAAGAAATAACTGAGACAAACACACACACACACACACACACACACACACACACACACACACACACAGCACTTAGGCTTAGTATCTGATATATGGGAAGGGGTTGATAAACTTAAGCAAGCTGGGTGTGGTGGCACACAGTGATAATCCCAGCACTCAGGAGGCTGAGGCAGGAGGATAGCCATAAGTTTGAGGACAGTCTAGACTATAAATTGAGTTTAAGGCCAGTCTGAACCATGTAGTGAAACTCTGTCTCAAAAAATATAAGACAAAGAAAGAAAAAATGATATATACTTGGGGGCCTGGCGGGATGGGTCAGTGGTCTAAAGCACCTGCTTGGGAAAACTTGGATGGCTTCAGGGACCGCGGTTCAATCCCCGGCACCACATGATGTGCCAGCCCTGCCCTCAGGGCAGGTTGAGCCGGCCATAAAAATGAGTGAATAAACAAAATGATATATACTTGAGCAAACAATAGAAGAAATTTATGTTCAGCATGATCCAGCATTTTCTTTTCTTTCTTTCTTTTTTTCTTTCTTTCTTTTGTGTGTGTCCTTTTGAGACAGGATCTTGCTATGCAGTTCAGGCTGGCCTTGAGCTCACTTTTGTAGCCCAGACTGGTCTGGAACTCACAGCAATCCTCCTGCCTCAGCCTCCCAAGTGCTGGGATTACAGGCGTGTGCCACCACACCCGGCTATTTACTTAGTCTTTTTAAGACAGGGTCTTGCTATGCCATTCAGGCTGACCTTGAGCTCACTTTTGTAGCCTAGGCTGGTCTCGAACTCGTACCAATCCTCCTGCCTCAGCCTCCCAAGTGCTGGGATTACAGTTATGTGCCACTACACCAGGGTCCCAGCATTTTTTAAATAATAAAAAGTAGTAGATATTTTCAAAACAATATAAAATAGAAAATTTATACATTTCAGAGAAGTATTTCAGAGAAGAAATACTATACCATCATAAAGAATCATATTTAGATGAATAAACAACATAGGAAAAATGTAGGAATGGCATACTCTGTGCTCCGTGTGCACCTTTTCAGCATGCATTATGGTTCAACGCATATTCGATATGCATATGGCAGGGTTTGGGGAGGTGGCACTACCCTGACACCACCCAGGGTAGTGGTGCAAGCTTCCCATACACAGGACCTGGGAAGCTCTGGGGAGGCAGCGAGGCCCATGGGGCTCTGAGCAGCCATGGTACTGTGGATCCTCTGCTCTGGGCAGTTGGCTCTTGTACCCAGGCTGGGCTTGCTCGGTGCTGCCCTTTCCTGGCCTGGGCACTATCCTCACACAGTCTGAGGCCCCTACACGTCTCCTCTGAGTCCTTTTCTGCTGAAGTTAGCCAGAATCTATTGCTGTTGATTCTAACCCAAAACTGTTCCTAACAAGGCATTGCTAATAACGACTCTGAACAAAGCGGACCACACTTAACGTGAGCAGTGCGCTCTGAGCAGGGGTAACTCGGACCCATGTGAGGCCGCCCTGACTATGGCCAGACAGCGGGGTGGAGACTACAAAATCTCATTCAATAAATTAAAATGTCCTTAAGTAACTCAATTAAATTGAAATACACATTTTTGGTGTTCCAAGATATCCAGCTGTTTGACTCCATGTGACAGATGATGGTTGCTCTTTGATCTTGGGGATTTGAATTTATTTCAAATTTAGGATGAGGTTTTTAGGTGTGCATGTGTTTAGGGAAAGGTCTACAGGGTATTCAGGGTCAGATCTGTAGTGATTCACCTGTTTATATCCACCCAAGATCTGGGATTACAGGCGCGTGCCACCATGCCCAGCACGCCCTTGGGGCTGGGGTGGCATGGCAGGCCCAGGAATCAAACCCGCTGAGCTATTTCCGGCCCTTAGGGTAAGCAAGTATTGCCATCCCTTCTAGTACAATGAGCAGAGCTGGTAAGCATGATACCAACCGACGCAGCTACACTGATTACAGGTTTCAGAGCTTCCCCTTTGTACTCACCATGGCTTGGACAAGTGTCCCCCCAAAGGCCCCAGCACGGAAGGACTGGTGACCAACGGGTGTTGGTCCCACTGAGAGGTTGTTGCAGCCTATGGGAAGGAGGCCAGATCACCAGGCAGTACTTCCAGGCCAGCACCATCTGCTTGCTCTGCTTCCAAGTTGCCCTGAGGTGAGTGGCTCTGCTCTGCTGGGTACTCCTCCCATGATGCACTGCCTGGCCACAGGTCCAAAACATATCTGCCTGATTGCAGACTGAAGCGGTGAGTCAAAATGAGTATTTCTTCTTTTTAAGATGACCTGCCTCAGGTGTCTGTGACAGTACTGGAAGGCTGACCTGTGTCACAGTGCAGTAGGAGATGCTTGCCTGTGGGTAAACAGTGTGGCTAGAGCTCTTATTCTTTAACAACTGTGGGAACCACATATACTCAAATACTCTGAACTTTGGCTGCACGACACCACTTGTCTTAAAAAGCTTTTCCTGTGCCAACTGCTGTTAAAATGATTATAAGCCAGGCATGGTGGCGCACACCTGTAATCCCAGCAATTGGGAAGCTGAGGCAGGAGGACTGGTGTGAGCTTGAGACTAGCCTGAGCTACAACAGTAAGTCCAAGGCCAGCCTGAACTGCATAGTGAGACCCTGTCTCAAAAAGACAAAAAATAAAAATAAAAATAAAAATAAATTATAGCCTTGGATACAGGTAACTGCTAAGTGTCTGTTACACATCCTCATTTCTTCATGACATCTCTGGAGTGTCAGCTTCTAAAATCCCCTGGGAGCCAGGCGTGGTGGCGCACACCTGTAATCCCAGCACTCGGGAGGCTGAGGCAGGAGGATCAGTGCGAGTTCGAGACCAGCCTGGGCTACAAAAGTGAGCTCAAGGCCAGCCTGAACTGCATAGCGAGACCCTGTCTCAAGAAGACCAAAAAAAAAAAAAAAAACATCCCCTGGGAGGCTGAGGACGCAGCTCAGTGGCACAGTGCCTACTTGGCAATTAAGAGGTCCTGAGTTTGATTCCTGATATGAAGAAAAAAAATCTCCTAGCTTGCCTCGAGGATTGACAAGTTTTCTTTTCTCCAAGTGTCCCAGAGGAGAAACCCTCAAAATGAGCATCTGACCCACAATCTGAATACTAGGAGTCCCAACACTAGGAGGACACAGAGCCCTGACAGGCACCCTCCGGCTGTCTGCACATAAGTACTCTTCGCCATGGTTTCCTCGCTATAGCAGCTTCTCATAATGCATGGGCAATACTTGAAGGGCAGTAGGAAAATTAAATGTTACACACTTTTACCTCAACTTGATGCTTCTCACATTTCAACACACACATGGATCGCAGGAGAATATTATCAGGGTGAAGACAGGGAAGCCTGAGCACTCAGGAGGATCATTGTGAGTTCTGGGCCAGCCAGGGGTACACAGTGAGCTGAATCAGGACAGCCCGAACTGCATAGTGAGACTCTGTCTCAGACAGACAGGCAGGCAGGCAGGCAGGCAGGCAGACAGACAGACAGACAGACAGACAGGTGGATGGACAGACGGACGGAAGGACGGATGGACGGACAAATGAAGATAGTGATTCAGTAGGTATTCCAGATATCTGCCACTGCATAACAAATACTGTGTTTCCAGAAAACAAGCATTATTTTATGATCATTACCACAGAGTTGCAGAAGATCCTACCTGACTATTCTCTTGCTTTGTGGCTACTCTTTTTTTTTTTGTCCATTTTTTTGTTTTTGTTTTTTGAGACAGAGTCTCACTGTGGAGCCCAAGTCGGCTTTGAACTCACTTTGTAGCTCAGGCTGGTCCCAAACTCCCAGTGATTCTCCTGCCTGAGCCACCTGAGTGCTGGGATTGCAAGTATGACCCACTGTGCCAGGCCCTTCATGGCTGCTTTTAATGGCAGGTAAAGTGAGGTGATTTGGCCTGGCATTTTTCATCTCTAATTTTCTTTCTTTCTTTCTTTCTTTCTTTCTTTCTTTCTTTCTTTCTTTCTTTCTTTCTTTCTTTCCTTCCTTCCTTCCTTCCTCTTTTCTTTCTTTCTTTCTTTCTTTCTTTCTTTTTTTCTTTCTTTCTTCCTTTCTTTTTTTTCCAGTACTGGGGATTGAACTTAGGCCCTTGCACTTGCCAGACAAGCGCTTATTCTACAAGAGCTATTTCTCTAGCCCTCACCTCTGGTTTTCAAGGCTGATTTTTTTCCAGTTAGGTCTTATTTTGGGGGAAATATAGTATTCCCAAACATAGTGGCTTAATAGGTCTATTAAATGATTATTTATTTTTCTCACAAACCTATGATTCTGGCAGGCCTGGTGGGGATAGGTCGGATGTTACTGCTGGCTGTTGACTGACATCCTGCTCTCATAAAGGTACTCATCTCCTTCCTAAGGGTAGTTGGGTTTCCTCCCAGCATGGCAGCTGGGCTCCACCGATGACTCATAAAGCGAGGTGAAAGGCAAGGCATTTTCTAGTGGGGTCTTACCAGTTACCTAGCATCACTCCTGCCATCACTCTCTTGACAGAAGCAGTTATACAGATCTCCCAGGTTGAAGGGTGAGGGGCGCTGAGCCCACCACTCCATAGGAGGGCCGTAGACTTGCTTTGTAAGTAGAGTGTGTGGGTGGAGCATAGTACAGAAGCTGTGTTTGGGAAACACCACTGACACGGGAGACGGGAGACCGGTAGCTCTTCATGTCTATCTTCAAGGTGATAACATTGCTCAGGCTGAGCCACACTTTGAGTAGCAAAGGTCTAGACTGATGAACGAAGTCAAATTTTATTTTTTAATTAAAAAAATGTATTTAGTATAGGGCTACAGGTCTCACTTCATAGATCAGACTCACAAGGATCCTCCTGTGTTCAGCCTCCCAAGGGCTGGGATCACAGTGCCTGCCACCACAGCCAACCTCAACTGCCATCTCAGCACGTGGGGCGGGGCCTGCATGGCACACTGGGGATGGAGCCCAGCTGCTGCACTTTCCCTAAGCAGGCACTTTAGTCCACTCACCTATCTGGCTGGCCCTATTTTTTAATTTTATTGATTTGTTTGTTACAGGATCTCTCTAAGCAGTTTAGACTCATAGTGATCTTCCTGTCTCAGCCTCCCCAGAGCTAGGATTACAGGGGTGCACCACCACACCCAGTTTGAGGGCCCTGCACAGAGCACTCAGGCTGGCACAGCAATGCAGTACCTGGGATTGAACTCAGGTCCTTGTATTTGCCAGGCAGGTGCTTAGACCGCTGAGCTATCCCCTCACCATCACCCCTGAAGTCTAATTTTAGTGTATGCAAATGTTTTTGCACTGCAGCACACACCTATAAGCCCAGAACTCCTGAGATACTTAGGAGAACTATGATGAGTTCAAGACCAGCCTAGGCTTCCTGGTGAGTTCAATGCCATACTCAACCACATGCTCAACCCTATCTCAAGAAGTTACTGAAAATATACTTTGGGCTAGGGATGGTGGAGCATGCCTATAAGCCCAGAAATCAGAAAGCTAAAGCAGGAGAAACACAAATTCCAAGTGTACTTGCATTATATGTGAGACCTTGTCTCAAATGAAACAACGAAGTAAAACTTCAGAAAAGATACATGTCATAGAGGCTAGGATGTAGCTGAGTGGTGTAGTATTTGCCCATCATGCATGAGGTCCTGGGTTCAATACCCAGCACCCTACAAGTAAAAGGATACTTTAGATTGTTTTACCTTAAATTTTTGTTGTTATTGTTGCTTGTTTTTGAGACAGTCTTGCTGTGTAGCCCAGGCTGGCCTAGAACTCACTTATGTAGCCCAGGCTGATCTCGAACCCACCCACAAATCCATGGTGATCCTCCTGCATCAGCCTCCTGAGTAATGGGATTACAGGTATGAGCCACCACATTGCGCTACTTTAGATTATTTTGAAGTGAGAATATATATACATGTGGGGCTGGGAAGATAGCTCGTGGCATAAGCGCCTGCCTGGCAAGCACAAGGTTCTGAGCTTAGTCCCCAGTACCAATAATAATAATAATAATAATAATAATAATAATAATAATAATAATATATGAATATTTATGGCCAGCTCAGTCTGCCCTGGGGCTGGGACTGGTGCAGCATGTGGTGCCAGGAATTGAACTGCTGTCCCTGCCGTTGCCTGAGCTTTCTGAAGCAGGCGCTTTAGACTGCTGAACCATCTTGCTGGCTCACTATGGATATTCTTGATGTCAGGTAACTTTATGTTCAACTTTTGTTCTCTTACATGTTCCTTAGCTTAATTTTATTCTTCATTATTTGCAAATATGTAAAGTAAAATAATGTTAAATGCTTTTACTCATTTTCATGAAAATGTTACCTAACATGTGATGTTTCTGTTCTGCTTTTTCTTTTCTTTCATATACTGAGGATTGAACCCTTGCATTAGAGAGGGCATCATGCCCAGTTCCTTTCCCCCAGTCCTTTTTTCTTTTCTCTTTCTCCCTCCCTTTCTCCTCCTATTCTCTTGGTTTTCTTCCTGCCTACCTTTTGTCCTCTTCTCTCCTCTTTATGTTTTGCCTAGTCTCCTTCCACCCCACTCCATCCCTCCCTCCCCACGGCACACAAACCCTCCAGCGCAGTCCCTCAGCTTTCCTGCAGATACAAACACTTGGCGCCTGGACTCACAAGAGGGAGCATTTGTCTGGGGGTCCCCAAAGCAACAGCTGCTGGAAGGCAGAGCAGGCGGAGCAAAGCTGCTTGAATCCAGGGAAGCGAGCCAGGTTCAGCCTCGCAGCACAGCGGGAGGGGCCCGGCCAGGCGTGGTCTCCGCGGTGGTGCCTGCGCTCCACCCCCACGCGTCCTGGTGTGTTTTGCTACCTCTTTGGGGAGTTTAGGAGCCAGGCCAGGAGCTTGATAGTTCAGATTGTCACGTCTTTGCTAATTTACTTTTTCTGTTTTTTTTTTTGTGGGACCAGGGTTCGAACTCACGACCTTGCACTTGCCCAGCAGGCACTTGTGCCTCGGAGCTAATAATTTACTTTTTCAACCTGTTCACCTAAGCTGATTTCAGGTTGCATTTCCTTGAGTATTACTGAGGTTAAATATTAACAAAATATCTTTCAATGATCTATGTCTGTCTTTAGCCCATTTCCCCCTATGTTTATCATCTTTTTCTTCTGAATTTCTTCACAGTTCAGGGGTATTAGGGATGTCAGTCTTTTGTCATACATGTGACAACTGCAATAACTATTCACAAGTCCAACAGCTCACATCTCTGAAAAGGGGTTTATTCCTTGTAAATTTGAACACACACACACACACACACACACACACACACACACACACACAATTATACAAGGAAACATGCCTGATGGATTTATAGATAGGGTCCCCTCATGCAGCTTAGGTTGGCCTTGAATGCACTACTGAGTATGGGCTGGTCTAGAATTCACAGTGATGCTCCTACCTCAGTCTCCCAGAGTGCTGAGATTACAGGCATGTATTTTTATTTATTTTTGAAGCAAGGTCTCACCTTATAACCCAGACTGGCCTCAAACTCCTGGGCACAGTAGATCCCTTGCCCATGTCCCCTTGCCAAGGACTACAGCTGTGCACCCTCCCCCTGACTACTTTGAGCCTTTTTCTAATCTACTTAATGTTAATAGCTGTGTATTTTGCCGATTGTTTGATTGCAATGCACTGGCCTAGATCCCACAGGTATTTATAGTGTCACCTTCTCAAACTGCAGAGAAGTTCAAAACTCCAGAACAACTTGGGAGGCTGAGGCAGGAGGATCGGTGCAAGTTCAAGACCAGCCTGGGCTACAAAAGTGAGCTCAAGGCCAGCCTGAACTGCATAGTGAGACCCTGTCTCAAAAAGACAAAAAAAAAAAAAAAAAAAAACAAAACTCCAGAACACATTTGTCCTCAAGGGTTTCAAGAAATAGCTTGTTTACAGGTGTAACTTTACCTTCTGGGGTCATGGAGTTAAGAGTAGATATACCTGCATATGGTTGGCTCTGTGACTTAGAAATCTGTGGGTGAACAAAGGGTAGAGAAGTAGATTTGGGGTTTATTAGCCCATGGATAAATTATCTAAAATTATCTGAATCTGTAAGATGTAAATTAAAACCTGTGGGTATATGTCAGAAAGTATGTTTCCAGAAGAGCAACGTGAAGTCAACATTCTAGGGCTGGATAAAAGGTCCATGGCGTTGGGCAGTGGCGCATACTTGTAGCCACAGCTTCTTAGCAGGCTGAGGCGGGAGGGCCACGTAGACCCAGAAATTAGAGCCCAGAAATTCAGCCTGGGCAACATTGTGAGATGCATCTCAAGTAATGAACGAAAGAGTCAGGAAGGGAAAGTGTGGTACGTATAGGAAGAAAGGAAGAGCCTGCAGGGCTGTGGAGCAGGCATTCTGGCAGCAGCCCCGGATGGCATGGTGGAGCTCTGCTGTCGTTATGCACCAGACTGGATTCAGCCTGGAGGGGAGTGTGTGCTATGGTGGGTCAGGAAGGACCTTGGATGCTGCCTCCGAGACTCAGAGGCCCGAACCTCGACATCCTTCCTACCCAGCATCCTCCCCAACCTCCATCACATGGCCATTAGGCCTCCATCCTGTAAGCAGTTTTGAGCTGTTCCACAGATATCAGCCCACCCAGTCCCCACCCCTGGCCTAGGCTTGAAGTGAAGGAGCTACCACTACACTGAGATTGGGAAGAACTGGTCTTCTTCACAGATTCTACACAACAGAAGGCCAAAAGAGGCTCCAACTTCTGAGATCGCAGCAACCCTGATGGGAATATTCAAAAAGTATTGGTTTGTAGGGCTGGTAGAACATTACTGTAATCCCAGCACTCTGCAAGGCTGAGGCAGGAGGATCAAAAACTGAGCCCAGCCAGGTGTGGTGGTGCACATCTGTAATCCCAGCACTTGGGAGGCTGAGGCAGGAGGATCAGTGGGAGTTCGAGACCAGCCTGGGCTACAAAAGTGAGCTCAAGGCCAGTCTGAATGGCATAGTGAGACCCTGTCTCAAACACACACACACACACACACACACACACACACACACACACACACAAACACAAACACACACAAAGCCCAGCCTCGGCAACTTAGCAATTTAGTGAGACTGTCTCAAAAAATTAAAAAAGGGCTAGAGATGAAACTCAGTTCAAAGGCCCTGGGTTCCATCACCAGTGCCACAAAACCAAAATACTTGTCAATGGTCAACCCTGTTCAACACAGACTACCTACAGGTTGCAGATCTGCCTTCCTTCATCTGCTAGCTGTAAAACAATTACATGGAGTCACCTACCCAGAGAAAAATCCATCCGTCAATTTCAGTTCAATGTTCTCAGCCTGAAAATGCAGGCCTTTGTGCATTCTAATGCGCCTACATCTGCAGAAGACAAAAGTTCATTTTCAGAGCAGCGTGGTGTATGGCAGACACTTGTGCACAATTCCAGTTATTGTACAGAAAAACTGGGTTTCTTTTTATCCAAAGAGGAAATAATGTATCCAAGATGTTTATGTGGGTGTCTGTCGCAAGTGCTAATGCTGTCTGGACTCTCCCAGGAAACAATACACATTTGTTGGGATTGCTTAGATTTTGTTGCACTACTTTTTCATTTGAAATGGTTTTTAACAAAGTGGGAGAAAGATGAGTTAAATATTATTATGGCAAGCTAATATGAACCAAAGAACAAAAACATTTTACTGTGGATTATGAAGCAAATACAACAGAAGATATCAGTCCTTTCAGGCCTGAATGATTTTTATGTGCATTCTCATTTAAAAAAATCACTTCTCAAACCAGCCAGATAGCTCAGTGGACTAAAGTATGTTTAGGCAGACACACAGATTGGGGTTCGATCCCAAGTGTGTTGTGCCAGCCCTGCCCTGCTCCAATGAGACAGTGTCTAAGACTAGGTGTGGTGATGCACACCTGTAATCCCAGCTCTTGGGAGGCTGAAAACAGGAGGATCGTTATGAGTCTGATCTGTGTAATGAGACCCTGTAGACCCTGTACTAAATATACACACATACATCACTGCTCTTTCATCACTACTGAACTATACACTAATGTAGTTTAAGATGCTGAATTATTAAGCTGGGTGTGTGGGCCCAGCAGGATGGCTCAGTGGTCTAGAGCACCTGCTTGGGAAAGCTTGGGCAGCTGCAGGGACCGCGGTTTGATCCCTGGCACCAAATGCTGTGCCAACCCTGCCTGCAGGGCAGGCTGAGCCAGCCATAAAAATAAACAAACAAACAAAAGTTCTGAAACAAGAAAAAAAAATTAATAAAAATTAAGCTGGGTGTGGTGGTGCGTGCCTGTAACCCCAACATTTGGAAGGCTGAGGCAGGAGGATCAGTGAGTTCGAGACCAGTGTGGGCTACAAAAGTGACCTCAAGGCCAGCCTGAATGGCACAGTAAAAACTTATCTCAAAAAAGCCAAAAAAAAAAAAAAAGAAAAAAGATAGTAAATTATTATTATTATTTTTTTTGGTACTAGGGATTAAACTTGGGCACTTTCTGCGTGACAGGCAGGCACTTATGCCGCTCAGCCATTCCTCTGGTTCCAGTAAATCTTATACGTTATACCACATATTTTTAAAAATCCACTTTCAAATCTTCAAAATGTGAAGCCATTCATCTGAAAAAGAACCTGAAGGGTTTGTATTATGGTTTGTGTCTAGTTGTCCTCTCAAAGCCTCACGCAGTTATGGGGTACTTCATGATCTAGTGCTGGGATTATGGGTGTGAGTGCTACACTTGGCCAGGGGCGGATAGCCTGAATGCAACGTAAAGGAGACGCTGTTATCACTACTCCTCCCATTTGCTCTTGCTGTTTTGCTGTTTTCTACCACCATGGACTGCTGCCCTCTGCCATGCACAGGCTGCCTTGAAGCTAGTGGAGTATGGACTGAAACCGCCACTGTGAGCTAAATAAACTTTTCCTTCTTTAATTTTGGGTGCTGGGTATTTTGTCCCAGCAAGACAAAAGTAACTGAGACAGTTTGTTTCCACATAAGCCTGATGCTGTATTTATAACCCTCCACAGGTTCTTACAGAATCATATCTGCAAATCATCCTAAGGTTTTGTTTTTGTTTGTTTTTTTTCAGGACTGGGGATTGAACTCAGGTCCTTGCGTTTGCCAGGCAAGCACTTATTCTATTAAGCTATCCCTCGAGCTCCCATCCTAAGGTTTTAAAACAATTCACTATTCTTGGACAAAGACTCAACACCAACTTTGGACAAGGACTCAATGTTCAAAGGGCAGCTGCCTGATGAAAAGACACAGTGAGGCCTGAAAGACCATTACATTCTGAAAACCGTGTTTCCAAAACCACTGCCCCCAGGCCATTTCACCTGTCCACTCTTAGAAGCAATCACTTTTTTTTTTTTCATTTCCGAATCTGTTACTCAATTCTTCATGCAGTATGAAATGTCTCATGGGAGCCCAGGGTTTAGTTATCGACACCATTCGCCCACCCAGCCACCCACGCCCCCACCCACACACGGGACACTCTTTCTCAAGCCTGAGATTCAGATCTTTTTAGAGGTGTGGCTGCAGCTCAGAGGATGTCAGAGAACTCTGATGGACTGTTTATGGTGACAGCCAGGCCAGGTGCCAGGAGCACAGGAAGTGGCTTTTGGGGTGCAGTGATGATGACAGGTGTCATTGTTGGAAGTTTTGCAAAGGGCAATAGAATACAGGGCACATTATATAAGATTATTTTATAATGAATAATGAATTTGTAATGAAATCACCCAAAGAATCGTATACCAAGAGTGTAGGAAATCTGTCCACACACTAAAGACCAAAGACGCCACCTGAGGACCTGGATCTGACGGTGATGTTCCAGCTAAAGACCTAGGGCCCTAACAATACCTCGCACAGGGCCAACTGGAGGCTTAAGCCCATGACAATGTTTTACACAGGCCTGTTTCACAGATCTGTACTGGGAAGACCCAAAGGTCAGTGGTGGAAACTAGAAAGTCTGTGCCAGGGGGATGAGGAATCTGCACTGGAGCCAGGAAGCCATCCATGCTCAAGGTAAGAACCCAGAGCACCCCTGAAAAGTACCACAGCCATCCTGAGCCAACAGTGAGGTCCCAAGCTCCTCCAAGGATGAGGAAAGCTGCGTTCCCATCAGGAAAGCCAACTGGCAAGCTTCTCCAGGAGACTGAACCATCTTCTCTTCCAGAGCCAGGAAGTGATGCTTGAAGTGAGAACCAGAGCTCCCTCAAAGTGGACTGCAGCCATTCTCAGTGACAATGAGGTCCTGAGCTCTTCCTCCCATGAGAACAACCAAGTTCACCAGGAAAGCCAGCATGACGAGGTTCTTCAGCTGAATAGCCCAAGAGAACCAGCAGCTTGAACAGATTCCCTAACAGCCTCTCCAGCTCTGCCTCTTACGATGCTGGCAACAATCCTCAGGTGGGCCTCCCACACCCAACACCAGCTAGCTCAGTTCAGCCCAAATGGCAATCTGCAACAGGTATTAGTGCGGGGTTAATGCAGACAGCTCAGTGGTGGCTGTTGTGTATGGCAGAGCTGGCAGCGCAGGTTGCTGGAGACCTGGATTCATTCACTGAGAGTGGTGATAATGAAGTCTCCCTTGCCCCAGTAGTAAAGGGGATACAGTTCTAATACCAAGGAGACAGGTGCAGCAGGGCCAGCAGTGGCCAGGGGGAGCTCCCCTCTCTCCCTAGGTAATGAACACAGGGAGAGGTAGGTGTGGTTCAGACAGTCAGTGCTGTCCAGGACTGAGTGCGGACAGGTGCAGCGGCACAAGCAAGAGCACGTGTCTAGCTGCCACTTCATCCCTTACTACACCAGCTCCTTCCCCTCACTTCACACTGTGCCCTATAAAGTACAGGATCTCCGCAAAAGTGAACTATCACACAGGTCATGTGTGTGACATGACACTCATCTGCAGCACTATACTGATGACCATCAGTAACCACCACTCCCCATACTGGCTTGCCTGCTAGTAACTGCAGGGGTTCCAAGAGTCTTTGCTTGGACTCCTTTATTCTCATCTATAGTCCTAAGTTCATTTCTTTCCTTTCCATTTAATTTTTTTCGAATGCAAAAAAATGGCTTTGAAAGCTCCCTTGAAAAATAACCAAATCAAAAAATAAATACACAAAACTGGTGAATAGTGGAAGCTGTAGCAAAACAACTTGTTTGGAAACTTGCAAATACAGGAAAAGACAATCAAGCATTACTCCCATCTTCCCTGAACAACTATAGCACTGGGTAACCGAACAGCAAAAGGGGCAAGTATCTCTCCTGCAGCTAACAAATGAAGGAACGGTGGAACATGGCCATTCCACAAACCTAGTTAAACTGACGGATGTGGGCAATACCCAAGAGTACTGAGTTAGCCAGTGTGAGACTGGACACTGTGTGCCTGCTGGAATATCTGGAGAATCTCAGGAAGGCTGTAGCTCTGAAACACACCATGGCAAACACAAAGGGCAAAGCAATGTGTTCAGTGATATCAAAGGGATTAAATAAGCACAGTGCAGGGAACCCTACTTGTATTCCTGTAAGAGCATGGGGGTGAGCACAGGCAGGGTATGGATGAAGCAAGATTGGGTTAGCTGGTACTTCCACACTGGTCGATAAAATAAGACCCAGATGAGCAGAGCAGTATAGAGTAATAAGTGAGACTGCTAATTCATTTCTAGCTCCTAATTTTTCAGCCCACATATTTAAAATTAATATCTACAGCTAACACATCAGAAAACAAATTTCTATGTATATGAATGTAGTGTCACTATTGTCAAGATGCAGATCAGTTTCCTAAACAATAAACCTAGTATTTTGTGAAATAAATTTCAAAAAAGCCATTACATTTCAAAATGTTTCCTTTTTATTTAGACATAAAACACATTTTACGGCATGCAGTTTAACTTAAAATTATATGGCGTCTTCCCAAACCAATTACCTTTGAGTGTACTTTCAAGCACTGAAAATAATCTAGCATATTCCACAGGTAGACTCAGACTCTACTGTCAACTCATGTCAAAATTGTTACAAAAAAAATTGAGTTATGCACAGTAGTTAGTTTTAAGTTAAGCAAATAACTTAATTGATCACCATTAATAAATATTACTTTAATTTCATTGAATTTCTCTTCTGAACTATTTATGAATACCATTCAGAGGAACATTAATATATCCAGTTTAAAAAAAAAAAAAAGACACTGCAAATTGAAGTGTCAATATTCTAGATAACCAAATTTCCATTGAGAAGAATAAATGCTGTGTTTAATAACCTATCACAGGAAAAAGAGTTCACTGAAAAGAAATTCATGAAATTTTTGCTGTACTTTATGAAAGTTTGAAATTATAAATAGAAAAGAATCGTTAAGATATTTAAAAAATATGTATTCTGAACCACATGCCAGTTACAATCCATTGTTTGTTACACAGCACCAATACCCATGATATACCTTATAACTACAGAATCAGATAAGAGGAACAAAAATCATTTCCTTTATGAATATTGCCAAAGAAACAAGTTTTCATTTGGGGAAAAAAATGTCTATGTGGATGTAGCCAAATTTCTCACATTTAGCAAACTATCATCATCAAGACCCTGTAGCACTTTCTTTGTTCACTGCATTACTTCTATCTTATTGTACCACATACTCATCTCAACTTCTGGAGCTTTCTTTTAGTACCCTAAATGCAACCCCATCATTTTAAAGGCTGCAGACTATAACAGCAAGAATTTTTGATTGTTAAAAAAATAAATCTTTCAAATCGAACTTATTATAAAAGTGGAAATTACAACAGTTAAGGAAATAGAAAAATAAGCCAATTATGATCTGAGTCTTGTAATTATGGCTCCAAATTTAATAATACAAATATCTGTGTATAAAACTTTTTCAAAAAGTTAATTCTGCCAGTCAGATCCTAACACAGAACTTTGCAAGTCTCTAAATTGACTGAATAATCTTATAAACCCATTTTCTGCAAATTTCTGCCAGTTAGTCACCTCCATCACAGATGAAGAACACACTGAAATCACTTTCCCTATGATTTTTTAGTTGTCCAAGGTAAACTGCTGACGTAGCTTAATCTGAGGAAGTGGGAAAATAGGCACACACAGTACTAATTACAAAATTATCAGCAATGGCCAACAGTGTACTTTACTAGAGGATTATTAGTGACTTACACACCACTATTTCTACACTAAATAAGAAAAATTATAGTGTATGACTTAGTGCAGGTTAAAAATATCTCAAAGATTTCCGACCAAAATTTACCTATTTTTAACTTTACTGTGTATCTGTCTTCTATTAATTTTTTTCCATTTTCACAGCTTATAAATTTGTATCAGCCAATACAGTATATAACTATGTTTAATCACATAATACCTTAATTTTACTATAATAAAAATGACAAATCATTACTTGCCCAGCTCTTCTATTAGCTAGCAGACTCATCAGAACAAAGCAGGGGATTTTCATTCCATCAAGATATGTGAAGTGCACAATTAGGAAGAGAGATGCAATTCCTTTTCCAAGTTCTCTCTTTAACGGAGACTGGCTTCTGGTATGTGACATCTTCCCATTCACAATAACTGGGCAACCGGCACTGCTCAAGATGATGACCACGGGCGCAGTCTCAAGCCTAGTCAGGTGGCTTTCAAGGCTTCCACACTCAGACAAGTTTTTACGAGCAGATGCCAGTGGCGATCCAAATAATTTTAAACCTGATTTCACTGGAAGGGATTTTAAAATATAGCACTGACCTGATTATTTTGTGGGCTTGTAGTGTTGTAAATGGTAACATTTAAGACACTTAAAACTAAATGTTCCATTTCCCCTACAAAAAGGAAGACATTTAGTAGGAAAAGAAAAAAACAAAGCAGTTGCTACTAGGTAATTTAAACTGAAATTAAAAAACGAACACATAAACAAAAAGTGAATACAAAAAGCACAGTCCTATAAGGTACAGTCAGCTTGGCACAGTAAAGACTAAAATTAAGACACAAAAGACGAACTGTGTAATAAATAGGGCCACAGTTGTAAACTGTCATTTCTCCTCCTAAGACGCCAAAATTGCACTCTAGTTGTGTTGGGAAGCAGCAGAGTTTACAAGAGTGGGTAGGAAACAGCTGTACAAGCCAGGTGTCATTTATACATTTTTTAAAAAGTTATAATTCTACAATCCCAAGAGAGCAGAGGTTATAGTCACTGAATGACTATTGATACTATATCCTCTTGATACTTCAATTGTTTTTCAATACCTGAAAATGAATTAGAGAAAAACATTTTAGTTTTTATTTCATGTTTGAGGTAATCATGAAGAATAAAGCAAGAAAATAAAATATAACAGTTTATAAATGTGACTGGGCAGATAGCTCAGTGACTTAAGTCCCTGCCAGGCAAGTGCAAGGTCCAAAGTTTGATATCAAGTAACAACAAAACAAACAAACAAACAAACAAACAAACAACACAGTTTATGAACATTTTGCTTAATAGTGTTGACTGCTTTCCCCAAAATTTAAAAAGCAATATTAAATGAATTTTATTTATCTTATAAGACAAAGAAAACAATATTTAAAAGAATTTCCACCTTTCATTTGTTTTTCTTTCTTCCCTAATAAAGCTACAGGTAAGCTGCATATATGGGTTAAACTTATTTTATTTTACTTATTTAATTTTTTTTTTTGCGGTACCACAATGCTTGCCAGGCAAGCACTTATTCTGAGCTATCTCCCCAGCCCTGTTTTAAAAGCAAAATAGTATACCTTGAACCATGAGACAGTGGTATGTGACACTTAAATCAGATAACCGGCAATTGGTTGCTATACACATGGTAAAAAGTGGGCGGGCATGAGGAAGACGGATAAACAAAAGTGTCTATGGTAATAACAGCCTGCTTCTTTCTTTCTCTCTCTTTTTTTTTGTATCAGGGACTGAACTCAGAACCTTGTGCTTGCAAGATAAGCACTTACTGCTGAGCTATCTGCCCAGCCCTAGCCATCCCATATATTAATATACCTATTTAGCTATGCTTTCATTAAACTCAACTTACTCAAAGTACTATATAAGGCAGGAGACCTGACATGTAAAACTGGGATGTACTGGTATTACTAATATACTGTCATTTTCCCTCCAAATAAATTCAATGTTCTAATTTGTTTGTTTTTTTGAGACAGGGTTTCCACTGTGTTCTGGATGGCCTTCCATTCATTTTATAGCCCAGGCTGGCTTCAAACTAGCAGTGATCCTCCTGCATCAGCGTCATAATTGCTGAGATTACAATGTGTACCACTACACCCAGCTTTGAAATGTTTTAAAATTCAAAAATAATACAAGCTATCTCTGCAGAGTGTTTAACTCCTTAACAACTTAAGACTTAGTCTTCTAACATAGTTTAAGATTGAGTAGTTTTAAGAATAACCACAGACCGACCGATTGCTGGGCACACAGGTAGGATCTCTCAGCCTACAGGTCCCCACCCTGCCGCGAGAATGCAGCCCCTGCCCACAGCAGCCCCAAGTGACCAATGGGTGCACAGGTAGGACCTCTTGGCCTGTGGCTCCACCCTGCCACTGGAATATGGAACCTGCCCACTGCAGCCCAGACCAACCAGCAGGCATGAAGGTAGGACCTTTTGGCCTGAGGCCCCTGAACCACCACTAGAACTCTGTCCTTACCCACAGCCCCTGACTGTTGGGCACATAGGCAGGAACACTGGCCTGCACTCCTGAGCCACTGCAACTTCTACCTCAACTACAACCCAGCTCTGACATCTGGTGTGGAGCCCCACAGCAAAATTCCCTGTAGAGAGGCTGGGGATCAGACCCTACCAGCTAACTCACGAGATGAGCATAGTGCCAGAGGAGCACAGCGGATCTCATTCAAAAGCTGCTCCAGGAAGAAGCTGGGCACAGCAGCCAGACCCACCCAGGCACATCTGGACAAGATCAAACTCTGTAGATCCAGACCCAAATTTCAGTAGGCGCTAATGGCATAACTTCACCAAAGGTCAGAGATCACTGCTATACAAAATGATAAAGACAAGGAGCAAAATGCAGTCTCATGTCTCAAGCCTACCTGGAACAAATACAGGAGATGCTACCATAGAAGAAAATGGGAATCATACAGCCAAAATCTCTGCGTTAGTAGCATCTGAAGTAAACAAACAAATGCAGAAACATATAGAGGAAGTCAGATCAGAGATAACCTCCGAAGAAAAAAGAAAGAAAGAAAGAAATCCTTAAATTACCAGAGTCTGGGGCCCGGCGGGATGGCTCAGTGGTCTAAAGCGCCTGCTTGGGGAAGCTTGGGTGGCTTCAGGGACCGCGGTTCGATCCCCGGCACCACATGCTGCGCCAGCCCTGCCCTTGGGGCGGGCTGAGCCGGCCATGAAAATGAGTGAATAAACAAACAAAGGTTCTGAAACAATAAATAAATAAATAAAAATTGAATAAATTACCAGAGTCTGAAGTAAAAAAACCACTGCAGAAAAGTACAGAGGGAGTCAGATCAGAAATAACCTCTGAAGTAAAAAAAGGTATCTCAAAATTAATAGTGTCTGAAGTAAAGGGACAACTGCAGAAAGGTAGAGAGGAAATGAGAGCAGAAATAATCTCTGAGGTAGAAAAAGAAAGGATAACTACAATGAAAGACTTAATGAAAGCCTCTGGAGAAGATATTGATAAAAAAATTAGAGGAGAACAGAAAAATGATGGAATCCTTGAATGAGCAATATAGGAAAGAAATAGATCTCATGAAAGTTTCAAAGAGATATACAAGAAAATAAAATCTCAACCACAAGCTGGCAACACCGTATGAACGAAAGTGAAGATCGTTTCAGATCTTGAAGACAAAGTCACAGCTAGTGAAAAGGTAAGAAAGGATCTCTTAAAAACAACTAGGATGCCGGAAAAAATAATTCAACATCTGTGAGATGATGCACAAATGAACAATGTGACATGAATAGGAATCAACAAGAAAGGAGTCAATACAAATGATATAAGAATATGGGCAGAACTAATAGCAGAAAACATCCCGAATATGACAAAACAATAGCACATTCAGGTAACTGATGCATACAGAACTCAAAATAACATCAACCCAACTAAAAACACATCCATACATATAATGGTCAAGATCCCAGAAATCTAGCAGATTAATATACTAAAAGCTGCTAGAGAAAAGTAACATAATATTTAAAGGAAAACCCATCAGAATAACAGATTTCTCTTCATAAACCATGAAGTCAAGAAGAGCATGGAACCGTGCTTCAAGTCCTCCATGAAAACAAATTCTAGCCCAGACTGCTATACCCCGCAAAACTCTCTTTCAAGTATGAGAGAGAAGTGAAATACTTCCACAACAAGGAACAACTACAGAATTTCATGATGTCAAAGCCTAACCTATACAGGCTACTAAAAAAAAAAAAAAAAAAAAAAAAAAAAAAAAAAA
>PVJA010020859.1:0-36409 GCA_004027025.1 Myocastor coypus | reverse complement strand
AAAGAAAGAAAGAAAGAAAGAAAGAAAGAAAGAAAGAAAGAAAGAAAGAAAGAAAGAAAGAAAGAAAGAAAGAAAGAAAGAAAGAAAGGATATAGGTGACAATTTCAAGCAGGCTCCCAGAATGATACAGAATTTGGATCTGACTTCTTCCACCAAGGCTTGGTTACAGAGGTCTTCACAGCTCTGATCTCCCAGCAGAGGGCAGCACCGGGGCCTACGGCCTCAGGAAGTTACTAGAGCACGCAGACAGAAGCCAGAGCCTGAGCCCATTTGGAGAACAAGGAAGATGCCGACGCCGCTTCACCTTCACCTCCGCGGCAACACTTCTGGTTCTTCTGAGGCGATCCCACGTGGATCCCTCCCCGTGGTATCAATGTGTGCTCTTTTAAAATTTTTTAAATGAGATATAACTCATGTTCTGGAAAAGTGATCTTTCCAAGATACAGTTCAGTGGTTTTGAGTACATTGACGGAGTCTTGTAACCGTTCCCTTTGTCTAATTTTAGAACACCCGCAGCACCCCTCAAAAGCGCTCTACCCATTCATTAGCAGTCGCCTCACACTCTCTGCGCCTCCCCATTCCAGGCAACCACTCATCAATTTCCTGTCTCTAGGACCTGTCTGTTTTGGATATTCTGCACACAGAGAACCAGTCAACTTAATTTCCAAATACAAATCACACTGTCAGGGCTGCAGCTACAGCCTAGTGGCACAGTATCTACCTGGCAAGTACAAGGTCCCAAGTTCGATTTCTGGTACCTCAAAACCAAAACCCAAAACAAGACAAATAAAATTAGATTCAGGGGTCAATGGTATAACTCAGTGGTACAGCACCTGCCTGGCAAGCACAAGATCCTGAGTTCGATTCCTGGTACCAAAAAAAGAAAAAAGTCAGGCTGTTGCCTGATGCATACAGTCAGCCTGATCTCTAAAGAAGCATGGGGGGCGGGGGTGGGCATTTCAGAGTCTTCAGTGTGGTATCCTGTATTTTTCCAATTGAGTCACATTTCCTCCTTTGGTATCCTAAAATTCCAAAACTGAGATGGAAAACTAATACCAGGTAATTCACACACATGTTGAGTGTAAGGGGAAAGGACAAGAAGAAGGTGTGGTTCATACAGCCCTAGCTAATATATTACATCAAATAAGGAAGAAACTGGTAACCATAGCAGGCTCCCTCCACAGTGGGTCATGTGGTCGGTCACAGCAGGTATTTATTACCACATTCCTCTTCAGTTCCTTTGCCTCAGCTGTTAGGCACCCTTTGCCTGATGGGAGACTTAAGCCCTAATTCCTTGAGGGCAAGGGCAGTCCCTTGTCCTGCTAGGACTGGACACTAAAGGTCTGTAGGAATCTTCAGAAGAGCTCCAGGGGCTGTTTGCATTTTGAATCTATTACTCCTCTCACTGGGAAATAACAGCTGATTCTCCTGGGCAGGTGAGTCACACCCACCAGTCCTGACACCCTCATCTTTCAATATTGATTCTCTACGTGAGTATCCTGAAGTGACCCAGGGGCCATCCCAGTGTTCAGATTAAAAGGTCTGATAATTTTTGTACTGATAATGGAAGCCCTTGACTTTTGAGAGGGTTTGCAGTGAGCAGACAGGAAGGAGCATTTTACCTGACAAAGTTCCTCAAGGAGTCAAGGAGGTCACTGATCCATGATGAGTCTTGGCTAGTGAGGACACAGAGCTATGGAGAGAGGGTGAATTCAGAAACCGGGCTGAACCCTGAAGATGTCAGCCAGCTCTCCTAGGGATCACCACTGAGCATGTGCTATGATGAAGTCTTGAAAAGGCCATCCAATGGCCTCAGGCCTGCTCCTGCAGGGTGGCAGGGACCGGTCATTGCTGAGCATGTGCCCTCTTCCTCGCTGTTTGGCTATGACTTGAGTTCAGCCATCAGAAGGAAAGCACATGGGGTGCCACGAATGGAACAGGCATCCTCTCCTGGGCATTCACAAGGGTTGGGGCCAGTGAGGAATCTGTGGGCAGGAAAAGCTTATTCCTGTCCAAATGCATGTCTATGCACTGAAACAGAGAGGTGGCCTTCCCAAAGCAGCCACAGTCCAGCACTGGGTATGGATATTGGTGTTGGTCTCTGCTCTTGCCAGGTGGGCCAGCAGGTCAGCCTTGGTGAGTGGACATCCGTATGTTCTCTGTAAGTTCTCCATACCTGAGGCCATGGTCCGGTCTTTATCAGTCCCTTTGGGAAATGACAGGGATGGCTGGGGAAGGAGGTTAGCAGATAGCCATGGACCAGGTCATGTGGTCTACATGGTCTGATACGGCACCTCCAACAGAGGCAGTTAGCACAAGCATCCATACCCTGAACCCTTTTTGAGAGATCTAACCACATATTCTCCTTCAGATCTACTGGCACCATTCCTCTTCTTCTTCTTCTTCTTCTTCTTCTTCTTCTTCTTCTTCTTCTTCTTCTTCTTCTTCTTCTTCTTCTTCTTCTTCTTCTTCTTCTTCTTCTTCTTCTTCTTCTTCTTCTTTGTCTTTTTGAAACAGGGTCTCACTATGCAATTCAGGCTGGCCTTGAGCTCACTTTTGTAGCCCAGGCTGGTCTCGAACTCGCACCAATCCTCCTGCCTCAGCCTCCCAAGTGCTGGGATTGCAGGCATGTGCCATGTTATGGTTTATGTCTAGTTGTCCCCCCAAAGCCTCATGGAGTCATTGGGCGGGGACTTCTAGAGTTTGAGACTTGATCCATGATCCCTGGGATTATAGGTTTTAGTACTGATGGGATTATGGGTGAAAGTATTTCTGGGATTATGGGTGTAGCCTAGGGTGGGAGCTAAGGCGGAGAGCCTGAATGTAATATAAAGAGAGACAGAGAGACAGACTGGAGCTCGGGCAGTTGCTGTTGCTCTGCTGCCATGTTGGTTGGCTGCCTCTGCCGCCATTTTGTTGCTGTTCCGCCGCCATGAACTGGATGCTCTCTGCTCTGTTCCACTCAGCCTTGGGCCAGCCGAATATGGACTGAAACCTCCACAAAGTGTGAGCTAAATAAACCTTTCCTTCCTTCATTTTGAGTGTTAGGTATTTGTTCCAGCAACGAGCAGAAAGTAACTAATACACGCCACCACGCCCGGCTTGGCACCATTCTTCTAAATCCCTGGCTGTCCAGCAAACTGTTGGCAACTGGACTTGGGTTGGTGGAATCTGTAACCCGGACACCTCCTATAACTTAAGATGGAGCTATCGGGGTACAACTCAAGGTTCTGCCCATAGGGAATGGTTCCCTTGGCCACTGCCCCCGTTTATCTGCTTTGAGACAGTTCCTGTGTGTTCTGTGGGGGCCACCAGTAGGCCAGACCCTAGGTTTTTTTTTTCCTCAATGATCAGGACACAGGGAACTTGCTGTGAAGCCACAGGTGTGGCTCAGAGGGGTGGCAAGGAGCAAGAAAGAAGAAGGCCACAGGCACCATGGATGCTTCTTGTCACTCACCCATATGTTCTGTGCACTGAGCCATGCCTACTGCTTCCTTTTGATAGCAAAATACAGCTGTGCATGCCCAATTCCATGGCTTGGTCGGTCAGACATTGGCCCATTCATGATGGACAGCTTATGTCCTGTGGTGGCATTTGGCAAGCCCTTGGTCTCTGATGCATCTTGGAGACAATCCATTTCTCAAGAGAAGAGCTGTCCACAGAGCCACAGAGGGTGATGGGTCTCGACTCCAAAGCCTTAAGGTAGAAGATGATGACTCATTCCAGGACCTTGCCACAACCTCCAGAGCGCTTTCCTGCTTGCCACAGGTACCTCAGATACTACGGGATGTGCTGGTCACGGATGGCTCATAAGGGATGCAGCCTGCACAGCAACCCCGCTGGTGCAGGGGCCTCTCTCCTCTGAGCTGCTCCCCAAATGGACATAGTTTTAGGTCACTTAATGATCTAAAGTGTCATGGGTGTGCTACCACTGTCAGACTTCTTTCTCAGCCATAGGAAGGGCCAAGGAAAGATCTCCACTTGCTCCAGACCGCTGACAGTTGCATCAAGGCAGCAGGACCTGCACATACTCTCCACCCCAAGCATATTCTACAGTACCAAGTTGTCTGCCTCCAGCCCCATTCTGTATGAAGTCATCAATGGGATGGACTGGTGAGAAGCACTCTGGAAAGGAACGGTGACAGACCTCAGAGCAGGATGTGAAGATTTGTTGCGGGTCTTGCCAGCAGCAAATGACCAACATCTGGTAGTCTTTGCTAGGAGGGAAAAAAAGCTATTATCCTAGCACCCAAGAGGCTGAGGCAGGAGGATATTTGCAAGTGTGAGGCCACTCTGAGCTGTGTATTGAGTTCAAGGCTATCCTGTACTACCTAGTGAGACCTTGTTTAAAAACAAGAAGGAAGAGAAAGAGAGAAAGAAAGAAAGAAAGAAAGAAAGAAAGAAAGAAAGAAAGAAAGAAAGAAAGAAAAACATTCACCAGATCGATACCTTAATAGCTGAGAGGTGGGACCTTATTTAAATAAAACCTCTAGGGAGGTGAGTTACCTCAGTGGTCTAAAGCACCTGCTTAGACAAGCTTAGACATGCTCTGGGGCCGAGGTTTGATCCCCAGCACCTCATGCCACACCAGCCTCACCCTCAGGGTGGGCTGAGCTGGCAACTAACTAACTAACTAACTAACTAAACAAACAAATACCTCTGCCTTGCTAGTCATGGTAGCATGCAACCCAGATCCTAGCACTCAGGAGGCTGAGGCAGAAGGATTACTGCAAGTTCAAGATAAGCCTGGGCTACATAGTGTGCTCAAGCCAGCCTGAACCGCATAGTAAAGTCTTGCGTCCAAAAGATAGAAAAAAGAAACTCTGGGTGGAAAAAATACTACTAAAAGAATGAGCAGGGACCACAGTTTGATCCCCAGCACCACATGCTGCGCCAGCCCCACCCCCAGCGCAGGCTGAGCTGGCCATAACGTAGATAAATAAAGTTTAAAAAAAAAAAAAAAAAAACCCGGACCCGGCGGGATGGCTCAGTGGTCTAAAGCGCTTGCTTGGGAAAGCATGGGCAGCTTCAGGGACTGCGGTTCGATCCCCGGCACCACATGCTGCGCCAGCCCTGCCCTGCCCTCGGGGTGGGCTGAGCCGGCCATAAAAGTGAGTGAATAAACAAACAAAGGCTCTGAAACAAGAAAAATAAATAAATAAATAAAATAAAATAAAAAACCCAACCAGGCGTGGTGGCACACTCCTGTAATCCCAGCACTTAGAAGGCTGAGGTAGGAGGACTGTTGTGAGTTCGAGACCAGCCTGGGCTGCAAAAATGAGTTCAAGGTCAGCCTGAACTGCATAGAAAGACCCTGTCTCAAAAAAAAAAAAAAAAAAAAACCCTATTTAAAAAAAACTGGGCATGGTGGTGCACACCTGTAATCCCAGCACTTGAGAGGCTAAGGAAGGAGGATCAGTATGAGTTTGAGACCAGCCTGGACTACAAAAGTGAGCTCAAGGCAAGCCTGAACTGCATAGCGAGACCCTGTCTCAAAAAAAAAGAAAAAAAAAAAAAAGAAATAAAAATAATAAAGTAAAACAATGAAAAGACAAGTCACAGACTGAGAGAAAAATCTTTGTTAAACATATCTCGCAAAGGACTTATGTCCAAAATACAATTATAAGAAAATAACCCAGTGAAAAGTTCCAAACAGACATCTTGTTAAAGGAGATAAAGAGAGGGCATAAGAGGTTTTCAAGTCATCGGGGCAGGCTGGAGAGATAGCTTAGCAGACTAAGCACCTGCTTTGGCAAGCTCAGGGTCCAGGGTTTGATCCCCAGTCCCACATGCTATGTCGACCCCGCCCCAGGGTGTGCTGAGCCAGGGACTGAGTCTGGGTGTGGTGATGCGTGCCTGTAATCCCAGCACTGGGGAGGCTGAAAACAGGAGGATCACTGTGAGTCTGAGCTGCATAGTGAGACCCTGTACTAAACAGATCAATGAGACAGAAAAAAGTCATCAGGAAATTTCAAATTAAAATAGCAAGCAGCTCAGCAGACTAAAGTACCTGCTTAGGCAGAGTGCAGCAGCTGGGGTTCCATCCCAGGCAGGCTGTGCCGGCCCCACCCCCAGGGCAAGCTGAGACAGTGATTGAGACTGGGCATGGTGACGCGTGCCTGTGATCCCAGCACTTGGGAGGCTGAAAATAGGAAAATCACCGAGTTCAATCTACACAGTGAGACCCTATAGATCTTGTACTAAATACATTTTATAAATAAATAGATAAATAAATAAAATAGCAAGCAGGAGCCATTGCATGCATTCTAGCATGACTGAAGTCCAGAATACAGATAATACTAAGTCCTGGGGGGGAATGTGGGGTGACAAGAGAACTTACTCACTGCTGGTAAGGAAGCAAATAGTACAGCCACTGTAGAAGACAGTTGGTCAGTTTCTTTTTGTTTTTTTTTTTTTTGTTTGTTTGTTTGTTTGTTTTGTCTTTTTGAGACAGGGTCTCACTGTGCAGTTCAGGCTGGACTTGAGCTCACTTTTGTAGCCCAGGCTGGTCTCGAACTCGCACTGATTCTCCTGCCTCAGCCTCCCGAGTGCGGGGATTGCAGGCATGCACCACCATGCCTGGCAGTTGCTCAGTTTCTTACAAAACTAAACATACTCTTACCATAAGATACAGTGATCGTGCTCTTGGTTTTGACCAAATTAGTTTAAAAGCTGAAATCTACCCCAGCACTTGCCCATGAATGTTTGTAGCAGCTTTAGTCACAGTTGGGACAAGCTGGAAGATGTCCTCTAGTGGATAAATTGGAAAAAATAGTCTATGGAGGTGCTATTATCCAGGGGCATCAAAGAATGAGCCAGAAAGTGTTGAAGACACAGAAGGGGGTTACTGCCTACTGCTAAAAGTAAAAAAAAAAAAAAAAAAAAAACAAATTTAATGTATTTAGTGCAGGATCTACAGGGTCTCACTGCACAGATCAGACTTGTAGTGATCCTCGTGTTTCAGCCTCCCAAGCTCTGGGATTATAGAGACACCCACCATGCCCAGTTTCAGTGCGTCCTGGGGATGGGGTCAGCATGGCAGGCCCAGGATCAAATCCCCCGGCCCCTGGGTCTGCCTAAGCAGGCGCTTTAATCCTCAGAGTTATCTGGCGGGCCCTAAAGAAGCCAATTTGAAAAGCCTGCATCCTCTGAGATTCTCACTACACACCCTTCTGGAAAAGGCCAAACTGGAAACAGTGAAAAGGTAAATGGCTGCCAGAGTTGGCAGAGAAAAGGGGCAGCAGGCAGAGTACAGGTCCTATTGGGACAGTGGCACGGCTCTGTGTGATGCTGTGATGGTGTGCACTGGACATTAGGAATTTGTCCAAACCTGCAGAAGGGGTAACACCTAGAATGACCTTAAATCAAGGGACAGGGCTGGAGAGATACCTCGGTGGTCAGAAGTGCCTGCTTAGGCAAGCTTAGGCAGTGCACAGGGACTGCAGTTGGATCCCCCACACCACATGCTGTGCCAGCCCCGTCTGCGCTAAGCCAGACACACACACACACACACACACACACACACACACACACACACACACACACACAACAAAGGAACAAAGGATAGACTTGACCAATATCATGTGTTTAATGTTTAAAAAAGCCGGGCGTGGTGGCTCACACCTGTAATCCCAGCACTTGGGAGGCTGAGACAGGAGGATTGGTGCAAGTTCGAGACCAGCCTGGGATACAAAAGTGAGCTCAAGGCCAGCCTCAACTGCATAGCGAGACCCTGTCTCAAAAAGACAAATAAATAAATAAATAAATAAATAAATAAATTAAAAAAATGTGCCACATGGTGAAACACATTAGTAGTGAGAAAGTGTGGGTTGGGGTGAGTCTCTGGGAACCTTCTTCCCTCTGCTCGCTTTCCGTAAACCTAAAACTGCTCTTAAAAAATAAAATCTTTTTTTTTTTTTTTAAAGTTTTTTGTTTGTTTGTTTTTCACATCATGGCTGCCTGCCAGGTTCCTGGATGTGGTTGTGGACTGGCTCCTGGCACTCAGCAAACACTGGCCTAAGGTTTACCGTTAGAGTCTCCCCTCCGCTCACCTGTGCCCTGCACCCTGCAAGTCCTCGGTGGTAGCACCGGCCTTCTTGACCCTATTCACCTCTACAACTTCTGTTTTACTTTGGCTTATATTTCCTCTGGTGTAAGTGGCTCCAGGGGCTTCCACCTGCCTTTCCCACCATACCAACCTCACCGCACTGGTCAGAGGGACTCAGGCAGTAGCCGTGGGCCTCTATGCTAATTCTGCATTTGGAGCAGGTGGGTTTGGGGGTTCATGGAGCGACCTAAGAGTTGGACATGAGCTACAGCCACACGGGTCACTGTACCTCCTCCCGGCCTTACTTTAACAGCTATCCCAAGAGATGCCTTTGCCTGCAGGTATCGATCAGCTCAGAATCAGTGTCTGGTCACACCCCCAAATCTAGTATTTCCCTTTCCCAAAGCACAGTTAACCTGGAAAATGGCTGTGGGGCCCTGTGGGAAGCTGGGATGGCATAAACTTATGGTAAGGTGGCAGCGACCCTTCTGGGCAGTCTAGACCAGCCAACTCATTCCCCGACATGACTGCACCCTGGTGCTTCTGGATGGGATGACTGGGGGCTCCTCACTGCCCCAGCTTGGCTGCGACTTCAGTGGTGATCCTTGCTGCAGTCCTAAGGACCCCACAATCAACTCACCCGGGCACGGAGCTCTGTGGTCCAGGCCATTCTGGCCATCACCCGTCACAGATGCCATCTCAGTGCCCCCACCCCCTTGACAGTCACTACTCTTTCTGACTCAATGCCTATCTCGGCTGGCTGCTCCTCTTTCTTCTGCCTTAATCCTGAAGTGGCGTTTGAAATACCAGATCTTACCTCAACCCAATCTGAGCAAAAGGCAGCTCTAGGTGTATGTCATTGCATAGTCTTAGTATAAGTAGGTCCTCAGCTGGGGCAAGGCTGGCCACCTTGTCCTTTCTTCTAACCTTGGGGACTCCACTCCCCTGGGGGGAGGAAAAACCACTACATCCATCCAGTTGCTCAGCATCCAAAAGGTGTCCCCGGGAGATGGTTGAATACATCACAGCCACCCTCGGACCAGCTCATACGGGGACAAAGAAGCCAGTGATTGCCCAAAGCTGCTCACAAGCGCCCTCTGCAGGCAGTGGTATGATAATAGGGAGCAGCCCCTGGTTGCAGGTCCTCAGAGCCCCCTCGTCCCTGATGCCTCTGAACACACACATGGGGTCACTCCACGGGACTGTGTGACTTTCCTTCCCCCAAGCCAGCCCCGTTGTACTCAGGAAATGTGAGGCAAGTGGGCGAGTGGCTTAGAAAGTCGAGGCTCAGTCAGTCAGCCCAGACCACCGGAAGGCAGGAGTGCAGGGAGCCAGCCAACTGCAGGCCCTTATTTCTCAGTTTTGGGAGCTGAATGTCAGAGGTCGCCATTGCTGGCTGGTCCTATTCTTGGAGAGGGCTCCTTCCTGGTCTGCAGACAGCCACCTCCTCAGCTTGCCCTGACCTTGTCCTCAGTGACAGGTCGCCTTCCTCCTCTTCCTGGGGCCACCATCACGGGGAGCCCCGAGACCCTGCTCAGCTCCCCCACACGTCCAAATTCAGAGTGAGCATTCCCTTAAGAACCCAGGGTACAGCTTATTGCACAGCGTGTCTGCCACCAATTCCACCTCTGGAGCCTTCTCTCTCTCTTTTTTAATTTTTTAAAAAATTTTTAATTTTTTCTTGTTTCAGAACTTTTGTTTGTTTATTTATTTATTTTTTATGGCTGGCTCAGCCTGCCCTGAGGGCAGGGCTGGTGCAGCATGTGGTACCGGGAATCAAACCGCGGTCCCTGCAGCCACCTGCAGGCGCTTTAGACCACTGAGCCATCCTGCCGGGCCCCTGGAGCCTTCTCTTGCCACGTGCCATGTGCCTCACTTCCAGTCCTCCCAGCCCTAGCCCCCTGCACCTGACTTGGCCCAAATGGAGAAAAACAGATCACCAATAACAGCTCCTGGTTCCTTTCCACTGGTTCCTTGGGGTAGTTTAAAGGTGCCAGGGAGTTACCTGCAGCCTTAGGTCTCTGGAAACTCCCCTCACCAGCTGCCAGGAATGGGGCTGGAGATGTTTACCATGGAGACAGCACAGGATGTCCAGGAGCACCAGGCAAGAGGAACCTGAGGGTCCACCCACACTCTTTTTTGGCCCCCACAGCGAATCCTGTTCTCTCTCCTCCCCGGGATGACACGTGAAAGAGGCCCACCCAGACACCCTGAGAACCTCCCAGCATCCTCTGCTCCTTCACCACTAGGTCGCCTAGCAAGACAGCAGACAACAAGGATTACAGCACCAGCAGATGGCGGCTGCCTCACCCACAGTGTGTCCTGGCACTCCTTGGGTAGGTGCCGTGCCGTGTGCCTACCTCCCCTGAAAGAGCAACTGAGTGCTTACAAGGCCTGCTTCCCAGGACCACAGGACAGGGAACAGCGTGGCCTCTTAATGTTCAGTTGGGGGAGCAGTTCATAGACCAAAGTAGGAGAGACCCAAAAAAGCCATAGCCAATACCCAGCACCTGGCACCCAGAGCCTGGCTAAGGACCAGCTCAGGTACTCAGCAAGCTGGGTGGGCTTTCAAAGTGGGTATCCAGGATGCTTCCAGGGTGTGTCACAGTTGTGGATGATAACGTGAGAATCGGAGTAAAGGCTCACACTGAATTTAGGTCCCTGCAGTTCCCTGGAAGGTGTTACAGGCTGTGGGCCCCATCCTCTAGGTGGGCAGTTACAGGGACAGGAAGAGAATTAGCTGATAAGGACCCAGATATACAGACCAGGCTCCCCTAGCTGCTGGGCCTCAGGGTCCAGCTGCTTATCTCTGAGGGAGGAGTCCTATGGTCAGGCCTCCCTCTGCATAGCTCTTAGGAGGACAGGGGCTATCAATTCCTGTCCCAACTAGAGGAGACCTTATAGGCCAAAGTCCCTCCAACCCCCCAAGAGTTCCTAGAGACAACTGCCCAGGTAAACAGAGGCAGCAAACAGAGCTGTCCCAGAGCAAGTAAATAAGTGAAGAGTTGAACAAATAAACAACTGCTTGAAAAGTAGGAGCCACAAGTAGGTGGTGGATGGATGGATGGATGGATGGATGGATGGATGGACAGACTAGTGGCATCACAGCATGAGCGAGCATCCAGGAAGAGGAGGAACTTGGGGAGGGAGCAGTGGGGAGCGTGGGCTCCGGAGTTCAGCAATCAACAAGCAGATGGGGAGAGCCAGCCCCTCAAAGTGACTGGGAGGTAGACAAGACTGGATTGGAAATAAAATCTATGTTATTTTAACCATTGTAGGTTTATAGAAAACTAACCAAGCCGGGCGTGGTGGCTCACGCCTGTAATCCCAGCACTTGGGAGGCTGAGGCAGGAGGATTGGTGCGAGTTCGAGACCAGCCTGGGCTACAAAAGTGAGCGCAGGACCAGCCTCAACTGCATAGCGAGACCCTGTCTCAAAAAGACAAAAAAAAAAAAAAAGAAAAGAAAACTAACCAAAATGGTAGAGTTCCCATAGACTTCGCATCAGGTTTGCCTATGACTAATTGTGAGGGTAGACAGGAAAAGTAAGTTATTTTTCCTCCTAAACTCAGAACACCAGATGCAGCTGTGCCTTAATGTTGGGAATTAGCCTACACGGTGAGCTAGGAGTCAGTTCTGCAGTGGATACCCACAGGAGTTCCTAACTCAACTTAATTTTAACACTGTTCACCTGTAGATGATGTCTGATCCTTGAGGTTCTCAGTCCCCAAGACTGTCATTCTCTGGAAGTAGTGGCACATGCCTGTAATCCCAGCACTCAGAAGGCTGAGGCAGGAGAATTGTCCAAAGTTGTAAGGCCAGCCTGGGATACATAGTGAGAGCTTTCACACAAAAACAAACAAACCAACAACAGCAACGACAACAAAAAGACTGCCCTTGCCCAGGTACCACACGTAGTCCCAGTTTGCCAGGCTGTTACCTGCACTTGTAACCTACAAACTATACAATGGGGCTCCTACTGTGGGTTCAGTTAAGTTTCTGGGGGTGGAGCACAGAGCTCAGGGCCACACTTTATTACAGAGAACATTACAAAGGACCAAAAGAAGGGACACCCAGGGGGAGGCACCTGGGAAGGGGTGCATGGCCTCCATCCTCTCTGCAGTCCCAGTGCCCTCCAGGCCCCTCTTGAGGCTCAGGAGTCTAGAAGCTCCCTGAGCCTTGTCCTGTGGAGAATTCATGACAGAGGCGCGGCCATTGGTGATCAGCTTAACCTTCAGCTGCTGTCCCTCCCTGGAGGTCGAGGGATGGGGCTGAGAATCACACCCTCCGATCCTACTTTGGTCTTTCCTGTCACCAGCCACCCTCTAAAGCCATCTAGGTCTCCAACCACCAACCATTTGCACATAAAAGACACTCTTGCAACTCTGCAGATTTCCAAATTTTTTCAAAGCTGAGGACCTGGGAACCAAACACATGTCACGTTTCACAGCATCATGACCACATCTTATGTTGGTGAGGGGTGAGTGTCACGACTTAACAGCTCTGAAGGTGCCTGGATGGTGTCTCACCCTTTGATTTGATAGCCTGGATGATTAAGAGGGTGTGTGCTAAGAGTCCCTGAGCTGATTCTTCTTTGTGCATGTGGCCGGCTCAGTCCACCCTGGGGGTGGGGCTGGCATGGCACATGATGCCGGGGATTGAACTGTGGTCCCTGAGCACTTGCCTAAGCTTGCCTAACTAAGCAGGTGTTTTAGACTGCTGAGCTATCTCCCCAGCCCATCTGAGCTGGTTCTTGTCTTGTTCTCAGAGGTAGACAGAGGCTTCACATCACTTCCCACCATGGGTCCCGTCTCAGTTACTTTTCTCTCATTGCTGGGACAAATACCTGACACCCAAAATGAAGGAAGGAAAGGTTTATTTAGCTCACAGTTACTGGAGGTTTCAGTCTGTGTTCTGCTGGCTCCAAGGCAGAGAGGCACATGGCAGAGAGCAGCAGTTCATGGCAGTGCAGTAGCAACAATGGAGACAGAGGCAATGGAAACGCCAGGGGAGCAGAGAGCAACAGCCCAAGTCTTTCTCTCTGTCTCTCTTTAAATTACATCAGGCTCTCTGCCTTAGCCTATCTGTTCCCAGCAGTACTCAGACCCATAATCTCATCAGTACTAAAACACATAATCCCAGTGGATCATCAGGCAAGTCTCAAACTCTAGAAGTCCCCGCCCCAAGATTGCATGAGGCTTTGGGGGGACAACTAGACATAAACCATAGCAGGTCCCACCGTCACCACTCCTCACTGTGACATTGCCTTGATTTTATAGATGCATGTGCGTGTGTGACATGTCCACTGTACAGTAACTACGTCCCTTTTTCAGAAAAGAATTTTCTATGTACAACCATGCATAAGGCATGGAGAACTATACCTCACCTACTGGAGAGTGGATATTTACTTCATTTATTTGGAACTCTTCTTTTTTTTTTTTTTTTAAGAATTTTTATTTTATTTATTATTTTTATTATTGTTTCAGAACCCTTGTTTGTTTATTCACTCATTTTTATAGCCAGCTCAGCCTGCCCCGAGGGCAGGGCTGGCGCAGCATGTGGTGCCGGGGATTGAACCGCAGTCCCTGAAGTCGCCCAAGCTTCCCCAAGCAGGCGCTTTAGACCACTGAGCCATCCTGCCGGGCCCATATTTGGAACTCTTCTGCATGTCAAGTTTCTTTTTCCCCTCCCTACTTTTAAATACTCAGTTGGTTATTTATATTGTTATGGATTTGCAGAGGTTTTTAATATGGCAGATTATAATCTAATACTATGCTATTTTTGTTTTTGTTACTCAAAATTTTTCCAGCTTTGGCCATAAGTTGTTTTGGCTGGATCCTGGGCCAAAACTATTTTAAATTAATCAGTTAGCTATTAGGTGAAGGAATGTTAATACATGCCCAGCCTGACATCTTACACATAAAGGGAGAAGGAGGACAAGTCACTTGCAGAGTTACGCCTGACCCTCTGGACAGGGTCCATGGACAGCTAAGAGTGGGGGATCTGTCTCCTGGGCCAGCTCCATGGGGAAAGCTCCTGCTGTTGTAAAGCCCTTGCCTCGCTCTCATGGACCAGTGGTACTTTCCACCACAGGTGGGCAGCCCCCAGGGTGTCCAGAGAAAATGGGCAGCAGGCAGCTGGACAGCAGGCAGTAGCTTCCCTCTGGGTCTCAGGGAAGGGTTCCACAGAACAGTGGTGGTGGCCCTTGTACCCCGTCAACTCCCTGGCCCTGCTCTGGGGTCCAGCGAAGAAGACAGTGGTCAGATCTGTGTCCCAGATCACCTGGCCTCGGATTCTGGCCACCTTTAGGAACCACAGTGAGGCCACTTGTGCAGGCTGCTGGGCACCACTCTGAGAACACTCCATGTTCAGCTCAGAGGTGGAACGGTGTCCAGCTGCCTCCTGGAGGCCGCCCAGGGCTGCCTTTTGATGCAGTTAAGAGACAGCACTCCAGGACACAGCAGTGACAGCCTATCTCTACTGGAGACAAAGCTGAATGGGCCATCTCTGGGCCTCATACTACAGACCCTCCTTTTGTGCACCTGCACACCTGCCTGGGTCATACCTGGGCTGGGCCTAGAGCCTCCACCTGGAGCCATGTGAGAACTCTAAGAGACAAGAGCTATAGGGGACCAGGGAGATAGCTCAGTGGAATAAGTGCTCGCCTGGGAAGTGCAAGGTCATGAGTTTGAACTCCGGTCGTGCAAAAAGAGCTCAGAGGAGCTACCCAGTGCCCCTCTTCTTAAGCAAGAGGAAGGAAGAAGGGGCCACAGCAGTGCTCTCAAGTGACAGCCGTCCTAAGCTGGTGACCAGCCTGATCCATTCTCCCAAGAGCAATACTAGCGGGAACTGCTGGCTGGCCAGCACAGAGCCCTGTTCAACCAGCTTCTAGAAGACTGAGTGACCTCTGTAGTATACCACAGCTCTCTGAGCCCCCAGCCCCTCATGTTCAGCACCCCATATAAATAGATATGGAAGAGGAGCAGAGCTATAAGAACCCACTGGCCAGTGGCTGGCACCTAACAGGGCCCCAGCGGTGCAGACCAACCCAGATCCAACCCAACTATGGCTTCACATAGCACAGTGATATCATGTTAAGGTTCATTAAAGCTCTTAAAACCCCACTTGGCATGACGATGTGGTCTGGGCTTGCCAAGCCGGCCTTAGCCATTGTTTGCGTTGCCGGATAACAAAGGAACCTCACTGGAGACCCAGCCCTCCCACCAGGTACCAAGATGCTCTTTTTGGACTCCCCATGAGTGTCTTAAAGACACAGAAACACAAACTGCCTTTTCAAAAGTGTAGCTGTCAAGCTGGGCATGGTGGCACACATCTGTAATCCCAGCACTGAGAAGGCTGAGGCAGGAGGATCACCACAAGTTCAATGCCAGCCTGGGCTCCTTAGTGAGTTCACAGTCAGCCTGAACTACATAGCAGAACCCTGTCTCAATAAAGCAAGACATTTAATGGTCACAGAATACTTCGAACATTACTATTTATAGACTTTTACTAATGGTATCAGATCAGGAGATCCTGTCCCCAAATTCCACTAAAGGTTAGTCCCCAGGCAAGACTTCTAGGGTGCCACTCCCCAACCCCTGCTTGCACACCTCACTACAGAGACGCCACTCCTCCCCAGATACCCTCTGCCTGCCTTACCTTCCACACCCTGGCCTGGCCACAGCAGGAACAAAGCCGCACCCACCAGGGAGGCCTCCATATCAGCAAGTGCCCTGGTGTCTTGGGCCAGGCTATGGAAGCAGGAGTGCAGGAACTGGCCCCAGAGCCACTGGCCCTACCCTTCCTGCCTGCCCTTCTTCTGGGGGCACCCAGGCATTCTGTTGTAGGGGTTGTGCCAACAGATGGGCAGACCCAGCCTCCCTCCAGGGCAGGCAACTGTGGTCAGAGGCCTCCACCCAGCAGGAAACCACAGTAGTGGAGGAGAAGAGAAGGGAGGGGAAGGGGTGGGAGGGAGGGGCAGGCAGGGGAGGGGAGAGGAGAGGAGAGGAGAGGAGAGGAGAGGAGAGGAGAGGAGAGGAGAGGAGAGGAGTCGAGTCCACCATGAGGCCTGGTAGTCGGGTCAGGGCTGCCAAATGCCAGATGCTGGCCACCAGCTTCTTTGTCTTGGTAACAATTAAGATGGGCAGGAGGGTGGAGGTAGGGGGGGCCACCATGCCTGTAACCAGGGTCACCTCTCCACGTGCACAGAGCAGCCCTCCTGCCCCAATCTGCCCTGAAGACTTGACCCGGGGTCTCAGGTCTCGGGTCCAGCAGGTTGTGTGCATCTGGACAGCATGCCTACAGCAGTGTCCACCCTTCTGAGGAGCCTGGGTTGGGCTGGGGGCCTTGGATGGAGGTGACTTTAGGGTGGAGAGAACATTACTTGGGAAGGGTGCTAGCCCAGCTCTCTTCCTGCCCTAAGGGAAGGTCCAGGGCTGCAGGGTTCTGCAGGCAGATGGACGCAAAGTTTTGGGTCCCTGAGGGAGCTGGGTAATGGCTATGTACACCTGCTTGTCAGTATTTGTGTGCATGTGCGTGGGGGAGGGAGAGAGGTGTCTAGGGCAAAGACCTTGCTGCGTAAACTCCACAAAAATACCCAGAGCTCCCAGCAGCTTCTTGCTTGTGGCCTGTGAGACCAAGACCTTACAGGGGGCCTGACTTGGGCTCTGGGAGCCTGGATCCTGCCCGTGGACAGTGTGGAGGGATCTGTGGTTGTCCCCAGCTCTGAGCCCACCCTCTGAGCCTGCCTCACCCACAGCTGCTAGGTTTCTCTGTGGCCACCATGGCAGTTCTCACATACTTCAGAAATCACTTTGTCGTCATGAGCCACGTGTCATTGGAGAGGAACCCGTATGACAGCATGCACCACTGGGGTAAGTGTGGTCAGGGCTGGGCAGAGCAGAGGTGGCTGGAACAGGTCTGGACTGGGCATGAGGTCCCAGATCCAGGGCTCTGGGTGATTGGAGGAGCCGGCTGGGAAGAACCAGGAGCTTTAGGCTGGGAAGGACTGGCCTGGCATCCTGGTTCCCCTGAATGGAGGCTGGGTCTGAACAATGGCCAGTGTTCTGGCCCTAGGCCTGCAATGCTCCGGGGGTGTGGAACAGCACAATTGTTCCAATCGCATTAAATGCAAGATGCTAGATTTCAGAATTCAGCTGTGACAGGAGATTTCTGAAGCAGAGCCTGTGGGACTCAGCAGTGAGATAAACAATGTTCAGAAGGCAGAAAATGCCAGGAGAGGGCCAGAGCTACTCCATAGTGACCCCTTGCAGAGAGTGCGGAAGGCTGCCTTGAGGAGAAGACCTCTTAAGACAGAAGCACCCGCCGAAGGTGGCTCCCCAGTAGGCGAGGACAGGGGAAACTGAATGCAGGCCTTCTGGATGCCAAAGAGCCGGAAGCCTAAGGCTTGGACTTGGACTGATAAGGCCACAGACCCACGAGGGCTTGGGGATACGCTTGAAATAACCTTCAGACAGGGAAGGCAGGGTGAAAAATAAGGGGAAGCAGACACTTTACTTTCGCTTTCCTCTTCCTTCTCTGAGAAGAAAGGCTGTTGGGCAGAAGGAAGCTGACCCTATTTCAAGGGAAAATGGGGCTCATCCAGAGCTGCCACAAGTCCAGCCCCTACGACCCCCCCAGATGGAGTTCAGGGGCAGGTTCCGTGCAGCAGGCCCTGTCCCAGTCTCCCCAACTCTCTTTTCTCTTTTCTTATGGAGCCTTCTATGTGGGGATCAGCCTGGCAGCCCTGTTGATCCTGGGGGCCTCCCTGAGCACCACTGCTGCTGTGAAGGAAGACCAGGGCCTCATGGCTGGGGTGAGTTCGCTTACATCCTCGACCTCCCATCCCCTTAAGTTCCTGCACCTGGGAAAGCTGTGACCACGCCCTCCACATCCCCGACTCCCCCCCCCCCCACTGCTTCTCCTCTCCTGGGTCCTACTTCACCTCATTTTCTTCATACCTGGTAATGGTCTGACAGGAGCCCTGAAAAGTAGAGCTGGTCTTCGGAACTCTGGGAGCCACCCTTAAAGACTCTGAGAGCACCCGTTCAGTTACTCAGCAGTCTCTGGGCATAGATAGGGTTTAGGCGAGCTCATTGTCCATTGGGAGGAGATGAGGGAGAGTCAGAGAAAGGACTTCTGGACCCCTCTCTAGCCTTGATCTCCCAAGCCTCACACCTTCCAGCCACCAGAGGGCGCAACTGCACCTCAAGATATCATTGTCCCTGAGCCTCCCTTTGGCCACCCTTTCTACCCTTGCCCCACCAGGCCCTCCCCCGTCATCTGGGCTGGGGCTGCTCCTCCCTGGATCCCTGGACTCCCACCTATTCCCCCACTGCACCTATGACAACCCTGCTTCCCAGCTCCAGCCCAGCAGATCCCTGCTCCTGCCTGTTGGCCCTGCCCACCCTGCCTCCTGAGTGGTTGGTGAGGTCAGAGACCCTGGAGAGCCTTCCTTGAGGCTTTGCTGCCTGGGTGGGCTGTGGGTCTGGGCCTTCATGGACGCCAAGGACGGAGCTTCCTGGGTTTACAGACTATGAGGTTCCACCCATCTCTCACGCTGAGTTCAGGTATGTTCAGGACCCCTGGTCTCCAGTGTACCCAAGGACAATCAGAATTGCCGCCTGGAGCTTCTGGTCCTTGGGCAAGCCTGAGACAACTGAGCAGCTTCCATAACTCCAGTCTCATCAAGATTCCCCATCTGGGGATACAGCAATGAGACACGGATAGTGCCAGCCGGGCCTGTGCAGTCTGGCCTTTGGGCTGACAGGGAGGCCTCAGCGAGAGGGTGACAGGGCTGATGGATTGTGCCCCTGAATGGTGTGTGCTCTGCCAAAGGACAGTCCTAGCAAAGACAGGGCTGAAAGCCGGCTCCACCTAGGTCTGGATGTGTCCGGCATCAAGGCTACAGCACCAGCCACCAGGGGGCACTGGAGAGCTGAGCTTGAGGCCTCAGGGCACAGAACAGACCACTGTACCAGGCCTGTGAGGGCCTGGGGAGGGCCCGTGCTGAGGAAGGTCTGTACTTGGCGTCTGATCTGTGGCCAAGGGCATCAGGGAGCACCTGAGATTTAGATTCGGCATCTCTAGCCAGACTCAGGGTCTAAGTAACCATTGCGTGGGTCCATTTACAGGAAAAGCCCGGAATCTCCCAGCCAGAAGCCTATACAGGTTGGGCTCCTGAGGCCAGTTGAAGTCGCTGTGGGCTCTCACACACCCAGCTGAGTCCCAGCACTCACTCGGCCATGGCCACCATAGGGGCACTGGGAGGAGGCCCCCGGGACACCTGTGTCCCCTCGGCCGCCTGGAGGGGTCACACAGCGCCTGTGCATATGCGCGCCTGTGTCCATGGGCGTGCACATATGAGCGCCTGCGCATGCATCTTCGCCTCTGGGCTTCACATGCCGTAGCCGCGGTCCATTGTGGCTGCCTCCGTGTTTCTTCTGGCGCATCTGCATATGTAAGCACGCATGAAGGAGGCTGGGGCACTGGGAGAAGGGAGTGGAAAATTTTTTTCCATCTTGCTTGGTGCCCAGCTGTCCCCTCCCTGCCCCTTCCTGCCCCCACCTCCTACAGCCTGCGGCACAGGAAATGACAGCAAAAGCTGGCGCAGGACAGCCAAACTGGCTATAGCAGCCCAAGGAAGCGGATTCCAATTGTCCGTGGATTTATTTACTTACATTCACTTAAGATGAGGCGGAAGCAAGTGCCCTGGTCTCTAGGGCCCCTGCAGCAGCCCCTGCCCTGTGGAGGCTGTGGCAAGGCTGGGGGGCCTGTCCACAGCCCCAAACCCTCTCGATGGGGGTGGGGCGGGGGTGGAAGCTCTTTCTCCTAAGGAATGAAGTGATTTCTGGAAAATGCTGGTTTTCTGAGCTGGCTCACGGCCCCAAGCCTGGGAGGCAGCACTGAGCGATGGTTTCCAGATGGCGACCATGGCCTGGGGTAGAGGCGGGAAAGGGGTAGGGGGCTCGGGGTAGGAGATGAGGAAGAGAAAGAAAAGAGCGGGAAAGGAGACCGTGGGCAGGAAAAGAGGGAGGAAGAGGGGAGGAGGAGGGAGAGAGAGAAAGAAGGGGAGGAGGATGGCAAGGAAAGGAAGCGTAAAAGGAAAGAGAGAGAGGAGGAGGGGAAGGGTGGAGCATGCAGCTTCAGGCCCGACCCCCAAGCCGGCCTCTCAGACACTGGGGCAAAGCACGGGAACCATAGCGAGGAAGACCCTCCTGAAGAGCTGCGCCATGTTTGGAACCAGTGGGGTGGTGGGTGCCCCTTCTGCGGGTCCCTCTACATGCACAGGGGTCTCTATCCACCTTCCTTCTATCTTCCTGAGTCACCCCTGAGTGAGACTTTGGGCTGGGAAACCCTGGCTATAGCCACCACTGGCTACCGACAATCCAAGCAGCGCATGTCAACAAAGCCACACGCTGATGACACAAAGGGGTAGGGAGGGGACTAAGGCTAGATAGACAGTCTCACTGGGGGCACTGTGGCCCCATGGGCCTGTGGAAGCTGCCCAGAGTCATGGTCTGGAGTCCCAGGAGGGGATGTGGGGACCCAGATCGGAGGCAGCCAGGTGGACAGGAGGAGGGTACCTGGTGTTCTTTTTTTTTTTTTTTTTTTTTGGTGGGACTGGGGTTCAAACTCACGACCTTGCACTTGCCCAGCAGGCACTTGTGCCTCGGAGCCATCTCCCCAGCTCCTGCCTGGTGTTCTTAGAAGGGCTCTTCCAGATTGCCCTGGGTGGGGCTACGCCAGTGTGCACTTTCAGAGGAAGAATGGGTAAGGTCTATCAGCCTCTGGAAATGAGTCTCAACAGTTCAGATCCTGACTAGAGAAACAAAGGCAAAGCGAGGTGAATAAGTGAGCCCCCCAGAATGGCCTAACAGGGGCCAGAGAGATAGTGGTCTAAAACACCTGCTTAGGCAAGCTTAGGCAACTGCAGAGACTGCGGTTCGATCCCCGGCACCACATGCTGGACCAGCCCCACCACCCCAGGGCAGGCTGAGCTGGCCATAATATAAATAAAGTTTAAAAAAAAAAAGAATGGCTTAACACTGGGGCCACAGGTGCTCATGCGGCAGTGTGGCAGAAGGGTAGGGAGGTCACCTCAACAGGGCTGCTCTGGGCCATGGGCCACAGCCTTGGATGATAGGTGTCGGGGTCTCTCTGGAGTCACATCTCAGAAAACAGAGAACCTATGAGTTGCTCCCTGTGTGGGAGGCAACTAGCTCCCTACCATGAAGAGAAATTTCTTCTCCCAGAGTTGCAGGCACGGCCCCATCTTCTGAGATCAGCTATGGGGCATGTGGGGGGCGAGGGGAGACAGAGGTCTCTGTCATGTCAAGGAAGCGCTGTGTTCCTGGGGCTGTGATGCTGTGGTGGACGCCCCCAAGAGCCTGATGGAAGAACAGGAAACATTTCCAGAAAGGGCCACAAGCGATGGAAAAAAGGGGTCAGCCACCCAAGGGCTCCTTGCCACCTGAAGTCTGCCCTCTATCAGAGGGGAGCAGGGCTCAAAGCCACCCTTCACCCATGCCCCACTGGGGCCGGGGCCTTCACTGCGCACTACCTACTCACCCTCAGGACACTTCTCTGGCTCCTGTGACCCCCGCCTCCCTTCGTCCCCAGGGCTTCCTGTGCTTCGTTCTGGTATTCTGTACCCTACTGCAGGTGGCCTACTGGAGATTCCGCAGCCCCACGCAGGTGAGTGTCAGGGTCCTGCAGCACAGGGACCAGAGCCGGGAGCAGAGGTAGGGAGGGCCCTGTGGGTGTGTCCATGTGCATGGTGGGAGGAGCCCGAGACAGGGACCAGGGAAGACACTGTGCAGGCCAAAGGGCTGGGGTCCCACTGGAAGATTCTCCCCAGAGCAGGGAGGCAGAGGAAATGAGGCCCTGATTAGAGAGGTAGGTTGGAGAGATAGAATGCTCTAGAAAATGTGCAAAGGGAAACAGACTGCCCTCCTGACTCAGACCTGCTTGGTGTGGCTCTGCTTCGTTCACAAAACTGCATCCTTCCGTCCTAAACACTGACTTGCCTGGACGTAGGGCTGGCCCAGTGACTTCCTAAAACCAGGATGCTGAGGTTCTCTACTCAAAAGCCAGTGGGTTGAAGAGAGTGGAAGGTCTCCTTGGTCCCCAGCTATGGAGTTGCTAGGGACAGAACTCAGACCCTGGTCTATCCGTTTGAGAGCCCAGACCAGGAGAAAGGCTGGGGCAGCCCCAAAAGCCTTGCAAGAGGCAGAAAAGCCCAGCTGGGCCTAGGAGCTCATCCTCCATGTATTAAGCATCCACTTCCCTGGCCGCCATGCCCAAACACAGGAGTGACCACACAAGACAGGCTCCAGAGGGCGGCTGGGCAGGTAGCTAGCTGGCTCGCTTCTCCTGGAGCTCCTGGAAGACTGTGTGCCATCACTCTGCCAGGCCACATGGGTAGGCCTTGAGCAGGCGGGTCACTCCCATAGTGTGCAGACAGAGAGACTCAGGCCCTTTGGGGTGACCTTAGCAGAGCCAGGATGGAAGGGGGCTCCAGGTTCTTGGTCCACTGTGGCTGCCTTGTCTCCCTCCCCTGACCCAGGGTCTCCCCAAAATGCCACTCCTCCCCCAACACCAAGACTTAAAGGGAAACACCATTTCTTCCTGTGCACTGAGGGATTGTCAGGCAGGTTGGATGTCCAGGCCACAGTGTGGGTGGCCTCTGTGAAGACAGCTGCCAGGAACCCTGGGGCCCGCCTGGGGTCTCTCAGCCCGAGCACCCGTGCTGTGAAGCTGTGTGTTTATACACTGAGCCTGGGACTCACAGTTCTAGCAGGAAGGGGGCCTTGCCGGGGCCACAGGACAGAACCCAGCTGGAGGCTGCTCCCTGAAAAATGGAGGGTGCGGACTGCGGGTGGCTCCCAGCCAGGCATCTTCTCCAGCCTGCTGCAGCCCTGCACTCCAGCTCCCACACTGTCAAGTGTCCTCATCCTGCTATGCCCTAGCATGGCCCTCAAATAGCCCATGTGCGACCACAGGTGGGTGGGGGCTTCTTTCTAGGCCCTTGCCTTGTGAAGGGTTATTGGCCTTTCCTGTGGGTTTTTTTCTTTTCTTGTTTCAGAATGTTTGTTTGTTTGTTTGTTTTATGGCCAGCTCAGCCTGCCCTGAGAGCAGGGCTGGCGCAGAATGTGGTGCCAGGGATCGAACCGCGGTCCCTGCAGCTGCCTAAGCTTTCCTAAGCAGGCGCTTTAGACCACTGAGCCATCCTGCCAGGCCCCTCCTGTGGGTTTTAATTTCTAGCATCATCCATGTATGGCTGCCCAGCCCCTGCAGGAGGGGTGTGGCTTGGACGAGAAGGCTGTCTTTGAAGTCATGGGTCTGCAGGACAGCCTCTGCAAGTGTCCCAGGCCTCACCTTCCTTGTCTGTGAAAAGGCATGGCAAGGACTTTGTTCAAGGGCCTGCTATAAGGCAGAAACAAGCTGGAGGGAAAAGGATTAGTTAGATTGTCTGAAACACCCACCTGTGTCCCCAATCCCCTCCCTGCCACCAGACTAGTGGGTCTTCCACAATTTGAGATTAGTACAGAGCTGTCCTGGGCTTGGATTAAGTGGCATTTGGCCCCAGGACACAGCCTTGAGCAACAGGGGCATATGAGCTGCCATCCTGTGTCCACTCAGTTATGGGGGAGACATAGCAGCCCCCAGTGGCAGCCCTTGGGAGAAAAAGGAAAAAGTGCTCAGTCTGTACCCCAGTAAAGCTGATGTGGGAACTGAGGGTGCAGGAGGTCCATTCAGCCCACTTGCTCCCTCTACTTCCTCAGACGAACCCCTAAAATATCCAGAAACACAAGATCCAGCTGAGTTTTCCTGGCCAGCATACAGATGGAGGCTGATGACAAGAGAGATCTCATCCATCCCAGAAGATAGACTCTGGCACAGGGTGGGAATGGGGAGCCCCCCACCCACCTCCCACAAGCCTCCACTCACAGGCTTCCCTGGATGCCACTTCCTGGAATGCTGAAGCCTTGGCAGGAGCCCCAAGGTTGGCAAGGGCAGCAATGCAGACAAGGCCGCCGTGCGATGAATACAGAGTGTGAGGGCTATTAATTACGCGCTCACCGCGGCCTGAGAGCCCCCTGCCACAGCTCCCCTGCCATTCCCAGGCGAGCCTTCAAGTCTGCATCAGGGAAAATGGATTGCCTGGCTCCCTTAATAATTCATGCCAGGATAAGCACAGCGTGTGAGGAACAGCCTCTGATCGGGCATATTCTTGAGCCTCCCATGGTCCGCCGCCCCTCCCTGAAGGCTCTAGCCAGGCCCTACGCTAGTATGCAGACCACCTGCAGCTCCCCCTAGGGTCTTGCCCCACACCCCAGGCTTGGTCCACACCACCCTAAGTCAGCAGAGAGCAATCAAGCCACGACAGACATCATGAATGATCTAGGCTTGGCGGCAAGTCCTAGAGATATTGCGGACGCCAGTCTGCCACTGCCTGAGAAGCCCACTGATGAAGTTCTATGGCAGGAGATCTCCCGTGGGGCTGGTGAGATAGCTCAGGGGTCTAAAGTGCCTGCTTAGGCGAGCTTAGGCAAGCATTCAGAGACTGTGATTCAATCCCCGGCACTACGGGCCACACCAGCCATGCCCTCAGTGTGGACTGAGCCAGCCACACACACACAAAAGATCTCCCTGGCTCTGTGGTTCCAAACTCTTCCAGAGAATGACCCATGGAGAGATAGCAGTTGAGAATAGCTGGAACCTTGGCTGTAGATGAGAAAGAAGCCCCTGGCCCATGCTGCTCTTTCATGAACTTCAGTCTCCAACAGAGTTCCCCCCAACCCATTACAGGAGCAAGTGTTGATCTGAAGTACCAGCCAGGTGCTGGGCTTGGCAGGGAGAGCTAGCTTGGACTCATGGAGTCCTCAGGCTGTTGGGCCTGAGGCAGGATCCTGCATCCTCAGTCCTGGAGAGTCACCTGGCAGTCAGGCTGAGCAAGTCCCTCAGCCTCTAGAGATGACATTATTTCTACTCTCCTACAGGGACAGGGTAGCTGGCACAGGGTCCTGGGCATGTTGATCCTCCCTGGGCCATGCATGGCACAGGACAGCAGGAGAAATTAAGTTGCCACAATTGAGGATGGGATACCTGCCCCATCCAACCCAAGCCAGCTTTATGAGGACCCAGGTCTCACAGGAGGACACAGTGGCCCAGCAGGACTCAGTACTGCTTTCACACTCAAGGAAGCTACAGCCAGGAGAGAAGCCCTGTCTGGACAGGCGAGTGGCCAAGACTAGCCTGGTGTCTGTCCTCAGAGGGTGGAAGATGTCTGAGGCAGCTAAGTTAGGGAGGCCTTGGGGCGTGATGTCTGGCTTAGCCATTAGTGGAGAGCAACTCATGAGTGCCCACAGCATCCTTTGGCACAGGACATCCATGTGGCTCCCACTGGGACTTTCCTTTCAGGCTGGTACGGGGCTGGTGGAGAGCTCCCTAGCCATACAGGTGACCCAGTGCAATGGGGGCCCCAGGGCAGCCCCTCCCTTTCTGGAGGGCAGGCACGAGTGTCCAGAGAAGGCCCAGGTCCCCTAATGATGTCCAGCCCTTTAAGATAGCCACAGTGTCTCATAGCTGATTACATGGTACAAGGGGAACAGTGGACCCAGAGCCTCTGTCCTATGCAGGAGGGGGGCACTGAGGGGCCTGTCCTGGGCCAGGAGACCAGAGACAAGGGGCACTCGGGGACACCTCCTGGAGGAAGCAGGATTCTAGTTTATCTCTGAAGGATCTCTTGGTGAGGGGAGGACGTTTTGATGGGCACAGTAGGAGGGCAAAGGCTACCAGGTCTAGGTTTACTGGATATAGAGAGAGCCTGCAAGCAGCCTGGGTGATAGTGGTCAACCCTGCCACAGACCTCTACCCCACTCTGCCTTCACGTGGCCTCTTCCACCTGGTGCTGACTCCAGGCGCCCCTGGCTTCCCTGATCAACATGGAGCCTGCTGCAAAGAATCTTGGGTAGTTCTGGGGAAGGTCCTACAAGCAACTTTGAGGAGTTAAGATCCTTGCCTTGGGCCCTTCTGAGACTCCTCACCCACTTCCAGAGTGACAACAGCAAGGCAGACACTTCTGTCACCGGCTCCCCTCACATTCTCCAAGATCTCTTCCAGGGGTGGGCAGCAGAGCTCAGCATCCGCTTTGTCCCTCAGGACCCTCCAGGACCAGAAGAGCCATGTGGATAGCATGGCTGGGGCAAAAACCCCACAAAGGAAGTTCAGGGACTACTCTGATTGCCTGTCCAGAGTACTGGGTGCTGCCCTAGAGAGCTCCCCCTGAAGGAAGAGGGGCTACCTCGAGACAGGGGCTCCATCCCTTGCTCAGGAGGTCTACTACAGGGTGGGGGGTGCACACAGTCTCCCCCCTCCCCCACTAGGGCCTCTCCATAATGCTTTGGTACAGGTGGAGGACGCCATGTTGGACACCTATGATCTTGTGTATGATCAAGCAGTGAAAAGCCCATCCAGCATTCACTGGCAGGAGTTGGCTGCTATCCAGGACACAGTAAGCTACAGAGAGAATGGTGGGGTTCTCAGCCTCACTGTGATCTGGAGAATGTCTACCAACATCCCCCGCCCCCACTCCCCTACCCCACCCACCCTGGGCAGCTCTCTCAGGCTAGGCACTGAGAGGAAGGGTTCCCAGGAAGAAGTCCATGGCTGCCCCTGTGGGGAGGGCGAGGGGGAGGGGAGCAAGGAATGTCTGTCCTCTCCCATCTGGGAACAGGGCTGGCTGCTGACTGAAATCAATGCAAACAGACCTGTGGGCCTGTGCTAAAAAAAAAAAAAGAAGAAGAAGAATTTCAAAACAGTGAGAACAACATTAAAGAAACAAGGGTTCCACCCCTCTTACACAGGCCTCGTTGTGAGAGGACTGCCAGCCCCAAGCCTCCAGTGCAGGTCACTTCAGAAATCAGGCTACTCCGCTCCAAGCCTAGACTGCAGGTGTCTGCAGCAGAATGAACTCTGGGGGCAAGGGAGGGGTCTGTGTAGAGGGCAGGGTCAGGTGTCCTCAGAACCTACCTAGGTCGGGTAGCCTCCTGGTGCCTTGCATTTCCCATCCGTCCTGCCCCTTTCCCATGGTCCTACATGTCTGTCCTATAGTTTCAGTGCTGTGGGAAGAAATCTCCTTTTGGACTTCTGGAGAACTCCGAAGCTGACCTGTGTCAGGGTGAGGAGGCTGCAAAAAAGGTGAGAAGGCAGGAACCAGGACTCAGCCAGGCAGGGGCTTCGGGGACAAAGCTGGAGAGTCAAGGACATCTTATGCCCCTTGCCCTGTCTGCCAAGGGACCTGTTATGGAAGGGCTCAGGGAAGGCAGGAGTCCAGCAGGAAATGTGGGAAGCCTGCGGGTGTCCATCAGTCCTGGATACAGGGAACATGCCAACTCACTCCCCCAGCCAGAGGAGACCTACCCTCTGAAACTTCTAGAAGCTCACAGACAGGGTCTCTGTGCCAAGGACCCATAGAGCAAAGTGGTCAGTTCTGTCTGGGGAGAAGGGGCAGGCATTTTGTGGAGTCCCAGAAGAAGCTGAACGGCATTCCAGGGGAGAGCTGGGGCTGGAGGGGCACTCAGACCAGCCTTGGCCCATTCTCCCCGAAGCCTGGGCCCGGACTCACCCTCCCTTTTTTCTCTTCTGCTGCTGCCCAGCCCCCCTCCTGAGCCTCCCCCATGTCCTGGAAACAAACTCACCCTATCTCATGGCTTGAGGTGCCTGGCCACCCTCCAAGAAACAGAGGAGGATGGGGATGGCTGGAGGCCCAGTGGGGGAGGGAGCCATAGCAGCCGTCCCAGGGGCCAGCTGGGCTGCATGCGTGTTGGGGAGGGGCCGATGGTGAGGGAGTCTCCTCTACCAAGGAACCGTCCCAGGTCTAGACTGCAAAACCAGGCCAGGGTCTGCCCCCCGTCCCCCAGAGCAGCAGGGATGCATGGCTGGGCTCTAAAGGGTCCTGGGGGGAAAAGCCAGTGTAGGCAGATTAGGACAAGAGGACATATTGTCCGCAGGACAGCAGGGTAACTCCCTGGATGTCTGCGTGGCCCAGCTATCCCCAGCCTCCCTGAAGCACCATCAGCCTGTCTTAAAACCAAATGATACCACCTCAAGGCTCAGAGATAAGCTGTCACCTTCTTCTATAGATCCATGCCCTGGGGTGGCATTGGAAGCCCAGATGGAAATGGGACCTTGTGACATCAAGGGGGGCACCGTTTTTATTTATTCTTTTTTTTTTTTTTTTTTTTTTTTTATGGCCAGCTCAGCCTGCCCTGATCGAACCACAGTCTCTGCAGTTGCCTAAGCTTGCCTAAGCAGGTGCTTTAGACCATTGAGCCATCCCACCGGCCCCAGGGGGGCACCTTGACTCCACTACATTTTTTTCCCTGCCCTCCCCGTTAGCCAGGACCCTGTGCACACTGAGGTACTAGGTGGGCCTTAGGCTGCCCAAGGAGACCAAGACTAACACAGAGCTTAGCACAGTGGGTGCCCAGGAGGGAACACCACCTGGACTCCAGGGAAGTGGCCCCTGGGTCCCTGTAGAGGCCAGCTCGGTGTCCTTTGATCTCACCCATCCATGACACTGCATCTCAGAGCTCTCTGACATGGGCCCCTGTGTTCTGCATCTCCTTTGAGGCCCTTTGTCTTGGCAGCTGAGTGACACGCACACTGCCCTCTGCCTAGGACTGCTTGCAGAGCATCCAGAGCTTCCTGAGAATCCACGAAAACGTCATGTCCACGTTAACCACTGCTGGCCTGGCCCTCATGGTACTGCACACTTCCTCACTGGTCCTGCGGACCTCCTGCCCCTTTTTCCCGCCCAGTACCCAAGGGCAATGCAGGGCGGCCACAGGCTGCAGCCCCAAACCGGGACTTCTGGTGTAGTCTGAGACACTGCAAGGGTTCTCTCAGCCCAGGCAATAGGGAAGAGCCAGCTACAGACTCAGGGAGGTGGCCCAGGGTGACAGTGAGGGTGTCTGCCTCATTCCTTTCCCAAAGCAAGAGGGCTTATTCCAACTCTGAAAAGCCTAGAAACTTCTAGGATGTACTGAGGCTCCCACGCTGGGGTTGAAGCTCTCTGACTGCCTCTCTCCCCAGGTGTACGCCATGCTCCTCAGCTCCTTCCTCTGGTTTTCCATCCTCTCCGGTTACGACTTGGACCGCAAAGGCACATATACGGTGACCCCACGGTAGGCTCCCAGCACCACTCACGGCTCCCAGTCTTGGGGAACACCAGGGTTCCCTGTCCATAGGGCAAGGAGGACCCAGATCTAGAAGCCAGGAAGGGCTAGGGGTATAACTTAGTGGCACAAGCATCAAAGAAAGAAAGAAAGAAAGAAAGAAAGAACCCAGGAAGCACCCTCCTGCTTCCATGGCGCACAGGCCTCTTTGCCCAGTCCTGGCTGCCTGAGTCCCCTCTGTTCTGCAATCCTGCTTTCCCTCTATGTTCAGCAACAGCCTTACCATCTCCTCAAGAACATTCTGTGGTAAGACTTTTAGTCCCCTCTGGAATATTCTACAGTTGCCTCACAATTTGTTCTAGAAAATTCTGCAATAGCTTCATTGTCTTCCTGCTCTAGAATGTTCTACAGGGGCTGGGGATATAGCTCAGTGGCACAACACCTGCCTGGAAAATACAAGGTCCTGAGTTTGATTCCAGGTACCAAAAAAAGAGAATATTCCAGTTTCCTCTAGAACATTTTACAGCAACCCACAGACCCTTCTAGAACATTGTGCGATGTTCTAGCCTTGAAGTTCCCACCAGAGAATTCTATGACAGCTTCACAATCACCTCTAGAATGTTCTAGAATCCATTCACAATCTGCCCTAGAACATTCTAGAAGAGCCTCAACATTCCCTCTGCTTCTCAGAACCCGTGGCTGCCAGCCCCAAGAGTCCAGCCTCTTCAGACATTCCCAGGGAGGGACCTGTACCTCAACACTACTCTGAAGAGACTCCTGCTAACTATTAGGACCCCAGAGAACACTTCATTGTCTTCTGTGGCCCTGGGACTCACGCTCTGTTCCAGCCCCCTGTCCTGCCACCTGCCCACAAAACTGAAGACACCTACCAGGCAGTGGCTCCCATGTGACTGATCCTTAAGGAAGTTGTCCTCCACATGGTGGTGGCCAGAAAAGGGGAGAAGACTCACCAAACACACAGACTCCTTGTACAGTAGATGTCACCCTGCAGGGAATAAGACAAGGCGAAGAAGACAGGAACAACAGGGACCTCAGGGAAACCCCAGCACTGCGAAGGATACTGTCTGATTATTGCCGTCACCACACTGTGCTCTGCATTCTGTAACAAACAGTACACACAGGGGCTTAGAGTTCCACTCATTCACTCTGTTACGGTTTCTGGGCCAGAGTCCAGGTGGGTTGGGCAGGCTCTCTGCTCACGAGGCCAAAATCAAGGGGACAGGAAGACTAGGCCTGATCCAGACACAGCCAGGGGCAAGGGTCAGAATGTCCTTCTAGGACCATTCTGGCTCTTGGAAGAATCCAGTTTCTTAAAGTTGGAGGTCTGATGTCACTGGTTATTTGCTGGCTGGAGCAAGGGTCTCTCTCTGCTCCTTAAAGACACCCCATTCCTCTCCATGTGGCCTCCACCTTCAGACCAAGGAGGTAGGCTGAAATGTTCCTGTGGAAGGATCCTTATGGTTCAGAGTCTATGACTTCTGCCAGCTGGAAAACCTCTTGTGAGGCCCCTTGGAAAATTGAGGCCCACCCAAATAGTCTCCCTATCTGAAGGAGAATCTTTTCTTTTATATTGTGATCAAATGCACATGGCCTAAAGTTTCCATCATAACCCATTTTTTAAGTGCACTGTTCAGGGGCATTAAGCCCCCGCCACTGTCCAACTCCAGAGCTTTCCCATTTCCTTCAAGTCCTGCAACTCTCCTTAGAGGCCTTCATCTGTGTGAAATCCTGCAGGGTCTGCCCCTGGATGGCTGGCTTGTTTTACTTACATACTGTCTTCCAGAGCTACCCAAATTGTAGCACACGTCAGTACTTCTGTAAGAGAAATGGTATCGGATTCACAGTGGGCTCACAGTCCCTTGTTCTAAGGGCTTAAGGCAGGACATGGAAGAGGCAGGAATTTAGAAATCCCATCTCAGCCAGGCATGGTGTCACAAGCCTGTAATCCCAGCACTCGGGGAGGCTGAGGCAGGAGGATCATTGTGAGTTTGAGTCTGACTCTTCTTTTTTTTTTTCTGCTTTGCATATTCTTTTTTTTTTTAATTTTGAAGAGTAAAAATAGCAGAAACAAAGATAGAAAAACAGTAACAAGCAAGAGTACATATAGTACAATTCTGACTCTTCTAAGAGTCTTTTTTTTTTTTTTTTTAATATTATGGCTGGCTTAGCCTGCCCTGGGGGTGGGGCTGGCACAGCATGTGGTGCCAGGAATCTAACCACAGTCCCTGTGGTTGCCTAAGCTTACCTAAGCAGGTGGTTTAGATCACTGAGCCATCTCGCCAGCCCCATCATTGTGAGTTTGAGACCAGCCTGTATTACAAAGTGAGCTCCAAGCCAGACTGAATTGTATGGTGAGAGCCTGCACCAAAAAAGAAAAGAAAAGAAAGGAAAGGGAAGGGAAGGGAAGGGAAGGGAAGGGAAGGAAAGGAAAGGAAAGGAAAGGAAAGGAAAGGAAAGGAAAGGAAAAGAAAGGAAAGGAAAGGAAAGGAAAGGAAAGGAAAGGAAAGGAAAGGAAAGGAAAGGAAAGGAAAGGAAATCTTGTCCCCCACAGCACTTTCTCTGGTCAAACCACCTCAGTGAATCAGTGGTAAACTGTCTAGTTGCCTCTGAATGTTTGCATAATTCCTTCAAACTAGCCAGGCATGGTGGCACACGCCTGTAATCCCAGCATTTGGCAGGCTGAGGCAGGAGGATCAAGGCGAGTTTGAGACCAGCCTGGGCTACAAAAGCAAGCTCAAGGCCAGCCTGAACTGCATAGCAAGACCCTGTCTCAAAAAGACTAATACTAGTAATAATAACAATAATAATAATTCCCTCAAACCTGTTAAGACCTGGGAACACCATGCTGGCCCAGCCTAGGCTAAGGCCCTGGAGCAGTTGACAAGGACTTCCACAGAGATAGACCCTGATCCCAGCAGACCAAGCAAGGGGCAGGGGAGCTCCCAAACTGAGAACTGCCCTATGATGGGCAGCCACAAAATGACAAAAGCCCACCGCACCGCCCTGGCTTTCCTGATGACGTGCATACCCTTCCTCCCACCCTAACACTTCCCAAAGAAAGTTCTCACATTGTAGAAAGCCCTCTGGGGCCAAACGTGCCCAGACTTGTGCCAAGAAGATGATGTTCTGGGTCTGCAGCGATAGATGTCCAGCCTCTGACTCCCTGTTCGGGTCATCTCACTATTCTGCAAACTGGAAGAAACATTAAGCGAGCGGCAGCAAGACATCCTACGTGCAGCAATGGTGGAAAAAGAAGAAGGAAAAGGAAGTGAGATGAACTTATGCAACACAGTCAAAGCAGAAATTCCAACCGATGCCGTGCTGAGAATGCCCTGTCTCTGTGGCTGTCACCATGTCACAGCTACGTTCATGGCCTGTCTCCTTCCCAGGTACTCCATGTTCCCAAGTTCTATCTTCTACCAAAACTTAACACCAATTAGAACCAGTGGTTCTCAACCTTTCTAACGCCGTGACCCAGCAATACAGTTCCTCGTGTTGCGGTGACCCCAAACCAAAAAATAATTTTGGTGGCTACTTCAAAACTGTAATTCCAAATAAGTAACATTTACCAATGGCTTTAGGAGACCCCTCCCCTGTGTTTTGGTCGTTCGACCCCCGCTGGGGTCGCGACCCACAGAATGAGTACCACTGAATTAGACAGAATGAGGACAGACCTGGGACACCTAAGCCCACTCATGTTAGACAGCAGTCTCCCTATGTCCTCCTCTTAGAGTCACCTCACCATCACCAAGGTCCCCATATCTTCTTATCTTCTTCTTCTTCTTCTTCTTCTTCTTCTTCTTCTTCTTCTTCTTCTTCTTCTTCTTCTTCTTCTTCTTCTTCTTCTTCTTCTTCTTCTTCTCCTCCTCCTCGTCCTCTTCCTCCTTCCCCTTCCCCTTCCCCTCCTCCTCTTCCTCCTCCTCCTCCTCCTCCTCCTCCTCCTCCTCCATCATCTTCTTCTTTTTAATGTATTCAGTGCAAGGTCTACAGGGTCTCACTACACAGATTGGACTTGTGGCGATCCTCCTGAGAGCTGGGATTACAGGCATGCGCCACCACACCCAGTCTCATTCACCACCTCAGCGCTCCCCAGGGGTGGGGTCAGCATGGCAGACTGGGCTCTCTGTCTGCCTAAGCAGGCACTTTAACCTGCTAAACCATCTGGTTGGCCTCTGTGTGTTCTGTTAACTCAGTGACAAAGAAGCCCCAAATGGTCAGGTGCATTGCTGGCTCCCGGCACCATGGCGCAATCATTCTGTTCTCCAGTGGAAACATTCCTTTCGGTTACTAAGATCTCCAACTCAGGGGCGTGAGATTTGTCAGGCACAAGAAACAAACTTTTTGAGAATGGCTCAGTAGCTATCATCATAATGATTGTTACCCCTAGGTTCACCCTTCAAGCCCCTGCCCTGTGGGTTCTGGTTTGAGGAAGGGCACCACTCTCTGGGGATGGGATCTTCCCACAGCGGTCCTAAATGACACACAACAAATCAACCCAGTGTCCCATGGGGTCGCCTCATTTGAGTAGCAGGATAAATGTCAAGCCTGGCAAAATCCATGAAACCCTCCCCTTGGCCTTATGTCTTCAGAGGTTAGGCCAAGGACCAAAGACAGTGATATGAGATGCTCTGGTTTATGTGTCCCCACCCCCCCAGGCTTCATGTGCTGGAGTTTAATCCTCATTGTGGGGGATTACAAGAGTGTAAGATTAATCTGATGAGTTTAGAGGTGGGACTTGGGGAGGTGATTAGGATTAGGGAAGGGTGTGCTCACCCTGGCAGCACACAGACTAAAATTGGAAGCATTAGAGAAGATCACCTGGGTAGAGCCCTGTGGTTGGACTCTGGTGACTTTATGAGTACAAGGAGCAAGACCACACAGATACACCCTCACACCCTCTGTCTCTTTGCATGCAATGCACTGCACAGCCTCGGGACTTTGGCAGAAAGGAGGCCATCACCAGATGTGACCCTTTGTCCTTGCATCTGCTCAATAAACCTCCCTTCTTCAGGAGTGTCCAGCCCCATGCATTTCATTATAGTAATGATTCATGGGCTAGTATAGGACATTGGCACCAAGACTATACTAGACCTAGAAATGTGGAAGTGGCTTTGGAACTGGGTGGCTGGTAGAGGAACGAAGGGTCTGGAGGGGCCAACCAAGATATCCTGGGGTGCTGTATATGATCATTATGGACATGCTGAAGAGATCTTAGAGGAAATTTAGGAAATAAGGCAAAATCTAGCTTGGCTTAGAGACTGGCTTACAGGGGATGTATGCTGAGAGACATGTGGACAGTTCAGGTGTCAACAGGAAATGAGGATATTGTTAGAAATTGGATTTAAGGCTGCTCTTGATATACTGTGGCAAAGACCTAGGGTGGGTTGTGTCAGTGCCTGAGGACTTAGTGGAAGGCTGAGTTTAAGAATGGTAGACAAGGGCTGTGGATATAACTCAGTTGCACAGTGCCTGCCTGGCAAAAGCAAGGTCCTGAGTTTTATTCCTGGTGTCAAAACACAAAACTAAACCAAAAACTTCTAGGACCAAGGATGTAGCTCAGAGGTATAGCACCTGCCTGATAAGTACAATGTCCTGAGCTCAGTTCCTGGAGCCAATCAGTCAATCGAAGAATGATGGGCTGTCTTAGTTACTTTTTACTCATTGCTGGGACAAATATCTGACACTCGAAATGAAGGAAGGAAAGGTTTATTTAGCTCACAGTTACTGGAGGTTTCGGTCCATACTTGGCTGGCTCCAAGGCAGAGAGGCACAATATGGAGGCCAGCAGTTCATGGCGGTGGAACAGCAACAAAATAGTGACAGAGGCAACTGACCAACCAGGGCAGCAGAAAGCAACAGAAAGAGTCTGTCTCTCTGTCTCTCTTTATATTACATTCAGGCTCTCTGCCTCAGCCTATCCACCTTAGGTCACACTCATAATCCTACAAATACTCAGACCCATAATCCCATCAGTACTAAAACACATAATTTCAGTGGATCATGAGTCAAGTCTCAAACTCTATAGAAGTCCCCACCCCATTATTGCATGAAGCTTTGGGAAGACAACTAGACAAAAAGCATAACATGAGCTAAATGAGGTGGTGCATGCCTGTAGTTCCATCACTGTGGGTTCCAGGATGGCATGAACTACATGGTAAGACCCCGTCTCAAAAAGGAAAAAAAAAAAAAAAAAAAAAGAATGTTGGACTGAACCAGCTGTAGTAATGAACACCTATACGCTCAGCCTTCAGGAGGCTGAAGCAGGAGGATTGCTTGCAAGTTCAAGGCCAGCAGGGACTACAGTGTAAGACTCCATCTCAAAAACTTAAATAAATAAAAGAATGATATAAATTTTCCATGGTGAAGTGGATTTTGGTATGATAGAGCATTCTGGAGGTGGGATGAGTGTTACTGGGCATTTTTAATAGGAGTTACAGTGAGATTCAGGTGTGAAAGTAGGAAGAGCAGAAAGACTTGAAAAGTTCCTAGCTTGGGCATAAAGAGCAAAGAAAAATGGGTGTACAAGAGCAACACAGAGCACACTTACTCAAGAGAACAGTGCACATCAAGGGGAACCAATGGCTTTGCATCTGGACCAGACAGACCATTGGAAAAAAGCCTCCAGTTATCTCAGAAATCTCTATGAAAACTCTAATCTGGGGCATCCGACCAATGGAAGGATCTCCAAATTGCCTGTGGGAGGCAAGGAGTGGTCACCTTCAAGTGCATGGTCAAATTGCATTCTAAATAATGGTTCCAAATTACTCACCCCCAACTATGCGTGGGCGCTTGGCTTGGTATATATCCTTATCCACACGTTTAAACATTATGCCTGAGCCAAGCATGGCATGGTGGTGCATGGCTGTAATCCCAGCACTTAGGAGGCTGAGGCAGAAAGATGGTTGCAAGTTGGAGACCAGCCTGGGCTACAATGTGAGCTCAAGGGCAGCCTGAACTGCATCGAGAGACCCTGTCTCAAAAATACAGACAAAAGCCGGGCGTAGTGGTGCACACCTGTAATCCCAGCACTTGGGAGGCTGAGGCAGGAGAATCGCTGCGAGTTCGAGACCAGCCTAGGCTACAAAAGTGAACTCAAGGCCAGCCTGAACTGCATAGCAAGACCCTGTCTCAAAAAGACAAAAAAAAAAAAAAAAAAAAAA
>PVJA010020858.1:0-36410 GCA_004027025.1 Myocastor coypus | reverse complement strand
ACTAAGGTCTTATTTCAGAAGAGGAAAACTTAAAGGTACACTTGGAAAAGAATGTTTTTAAAATAAAACAACTTATCATTTAAAATTTGTAGGCAGGCTAGCTAGATAGCTCAGTGGTCTAAAGCACCTGCTTAGGCAAGCTATGGTGCAGGTGACCAGAGCTTGATCCCTGGCACCACGTGCTGTGCCAGCCCTGCCCTCAGGCCAGCTGAGCCGACCAAAAAATAAAAAATAAACAAATTTAAAAATTCATAAAATTTGCAGGCCATTTTAGCTCTGAATAAGATTTCAAACTACTGGACTTCTACCTTGGTCTCCAGGTGGAGCATTTTCGTGGCACCTCGCGTCAGCAGCTCCTTCGCACGCAGCCTCGATCCTCTGCACAGCCCGCCTGCCCACCAGTGCAACAGACCACGCCTCCAAATCCTGCTTTGCTCTGTCTTACTTACAGACCTAGGAGTACTGAACTATGCGGATGCATGGATGTCCTTGCTTTACAGTCAGGCGTTAGCTACCCAAGGTGATAACAGGATCTTGTTTTACATCAGTAGGATGGTATTTGTCCAAGAAAAAATTCTTTATAAACAGGCTAAAACGAGCATGATGCCGGTGTGTGTGCGTACATATGCGAGTGACCTGGGGCTAAGCCCAGGGCCTGCACAGGGCCCTATTTTACATTTTTGTTCTGCAGTAAGGTCTTGCTAAGCCACTCTTTCCAAGGCCAGGCTCCAACCCACTTTGTAATTGTTATTTAGCTGAGGAGGTTTCAAGGACTTCCGTCCAGCAGTAGTTCTGGATTCCAAACATCAGCTACGAATAAGCCGTAAGGCCTCCACTCTCCGCTGTGTCCTGCGCACTCGGTGCCGCACGGCACAGTTCCACGCAGCCCCTCTCTCCTCTGGATGATGAGTCCAGTTTCGAATACTCATCTGTTTTCTTTTCCCATTGAGAGCATTTGATTACGGTCCACTGGGCTCAAGATTTCTTTCAGTGTGACCAGATGACTGATTTGTTAGCAGAGCGCAGGGCTGCAAGTCAACGCGCAAACTCTCCTCTACGGCGCACTGTCTAAGCCTGGCTTGTGTCACACGTTATGTGTCCCAGGCTAGCACAGGCCTCCCCTGCCCACAAAGTCTTCCAACATCAGAACTCCGCAATGCAAACGCCGCGGCCAGTGGCTACTTCACCCCTTCCCAGCCCCGTCCTCTCGCCCTGCTCTGCCCTGAGACCTTCTGAGCTGGGGTGCTCGGTGCACCCTCAGAGTGAGCCTCTGCGTTGCCTCTTCTTGCCAGGGCCACTTCTGCCCCAGGAGTGGCTTCCACCTCCTGTCTACACAGCCCCTTCGCCTCCTCCCGGCGTGAGGTTTCTCTAAGTAAGGCCCACCGCGGTCTGAAATGCTGCAGGTTACCAGCACCGCTCTTTTGGTAGCACTCACAGTCAGTGGGGATGGGTCGTCTGACTTGTGACTACAGCCTGGGAGGCACAGCAAACCACAAACAGCGCAGTACTTCGGAAAGTGACAGGGCTGGCACGCAGGGGCTTCCAGGAACTCACGGTGTCCACACAAGCAACGAGAACATGTTTTAAATGAACTGCAGGGCTTTGAAACAATAGGCATCCCACGCGAGCCCGGTCAATATATGGAAAGCATGCCGGACCCAATGAGGAAGAAAGACGGTGACACCTGGCCTTCAACCCCTCCCGTGGGAAAAGGGGACCACCTGCCAGAGTGTTATGGTGTCACTGGCGTCCTTGAAAACTGCTTGCATGCACTTATTTTGGAAGGCCAGTTATGCCCAGACTTTTAAGAGTTCTTTACATCAATTGGAAGTTTAAAAAATACTACAGTCAGTCAGCCAAATAGCTCAGCAGATTAAAGTGCCTACAAGCAGCAGCAGGGGGGAGGGGAAGAGGGCGTGGATCCCCAGGCCTGCCATGGCAGCCCTGGCCCCAGGGACCGCTGAGAGGCAATTGAGACTGAGCATGGTGGGGAGTGCCTGTAAGCCTAGCTCTTGGGAGGCTGTAAACAGGTGGGTCACTATGAGTGCGATCTAGTAGTGAGACCCTGAACACCCCGTAGACCCTTTCCTAAAATACAATAAATAGAATAGAATAGAACAGAACAGAACAGAATAGAGAAACTAATTGGAAACAGCAATGTTACGAGCGCAGGCCCCCGAGTACTGGGATGGAGTGTGCGGATAAGGCACGTGTGGAGGAGGTCACACGTGGTACAGGGACGCCAAACGCATAGATCCTGATTCCCAACTTCAGGACTAAGTTACGGTCTAATCTGACCTCCATTCCCACACACTTACTTACTAATGCTTCGCAAGTTGTTTTTAATGGCCTCTGATAAATCATGGAGCCAAAAGACTCAGAGTTCCTTCGGGTTAAAGCAGAATCGGGCTGCCCTGTTGCAAGCGTGCAGCAGTTCACACGCCTCATGAAGTTTTCTTAGCAAGGATCTGTGCTGATGTCAAGTCTCACACCGAAGCCCCTGAGGTAGAGGGGCCTGCGAGCAGCTCGGCCCTTCACCCTGGCTATCATGCTCTGGCTGAACCTACCACGTAAGAGGACCTCCTTGCAGTGACAGTGGTCCAAGTAAACTTCCTAGAAGCAGTGTTTCTTGTGTCAGGTAACCCAGGAGCTGCTTGGTGTATTAGAAATTCTGGGACTCCACATCTTCAAAAGTAACACTGATGTATCCTAAAGGTGCCAAACTACCTGAGACTGCACACAACAATCAGAACTCCAGCCACTACCGGGCCACTTCCAACTAAGCAGGTCTGGGCAAGCAGCAATGTGCCAGGAAGCACCCAGCCTGACGCTCAGGATCAGAGCAGCACATGGGTGGGCATGGGCGTGGGTCTGGAGGGAATGAGGGGTTCTTAGAGATTCAGCGCACAGCACGCTCTTGGTGACAAAGGCCCACCGCGGCACACCTGGCCCTGTTCCGGCTGGCCCCTGAGGTCTCCATCAGATGCTTCTGGCTGAGCGGTGAAAGCCATGTGTACGCCAGGTGCTGCTCCCCTGTGACACCAAGAAGCCCCTGAGGCTGGGCAAAGAGAGGACAGAAATTGCCCGGAGGCCAGCTGTGGGCTCAGACAGCTACCTCCTCCCACGTCTCTCCACGGATTTTTCTTAGCAGAGAGGGAAGAGGGACAGGGCAGGGATGTGGGAACTGGAACGTGGCTTTGTCTGATGCACCTGCTAAGTTCCGAGTGATGTTCTAGAAGTCTTTTCATGGATATTATCTCCTCCAGTTTCTCCACAGCCCGAGAGCACGAGGAGGCTGAACAATGCCCAGGCTTACGCAGAGTGACAAGGTAGGGTGTGAACTCAGGTTCAGGCAAAGTGCAGAAATGACGGAAAGGCAGCCCAGGACAGCTCTCTCCACACACAACAGGCCTTGTCCCACTCCCCCGAAATGGTGAATTATGTTAGCACTGTGCATGCTCTCGTCTGCTAAAAGTGACCGGCTCTTCTCAGGCTGAGCTCCATTTCTGCCCTGTCGGCCTCTTCTGATAGCAGCAGCTGCAACTGCGTCAACAATGACAAAAAAAATCCCTCTTGACAGTTTACTGACTGGGTTGAAATTAATCTGATTTTTCCTAATTATAAATTGATTTTGCCATAATATGCAGGATTTAGTTGAAGCATTTTAATTATGCATTTTGAACCTTCACCGGCTGATTTTCCCTAGATGGTAATCTTTTCCTACCCTGGCATTTCAGTGACATTTGTCCCCAGGTTGAATTTATAAACTAAAACTGTGTTCGCTGCCAGCCTATTAGCACAGTAGAGAGGGTAGAAAAGTGCCAGTCTCCAAAACACGCGGGCACCTCTTCACGTGAGCTACCGCCACGCTGCCAATAGACCGATGTGCTTGTGTGTGCGTGTGTGCATGCGTGCGTGCGCGTCACACAGGAATCCATTAAGCGTTTTTCTTAAGATTAAAAAAGAAAGCTGAGGCTTTCTAGTTAGCTGTGATGTGTCAGAATGCTGGTTGTTCTTGAATGTTTTTTTACACAGAATTATGATGCTTACAGCTCTCAGAACCACCATCACAGGTATGAAATGTTTTAAAATTCCCAGCACCATTCCATCACAAAAGACAAGACAGACAGACAGACGCTGATGTCTCCAGGCCCAAGAGCTGCCTGAGCTCCCAGCAAGCTCTGCTCCACCAGCGCCTGCATACTCAGTGCTGATGTGAAGCCCACACATGATGGCTGCCTGATTTGCTACGTGCCAAGGCCTTTGGCATGTCTACAAAGACAGTGAGGAAAGCATTAATTCCTTGCTGATTTCCCCTTATACCCACGGAATTCATGGTTTCATCAGAAAAGAAGAAAAGTCTTCCTACTTCCTCGCTCCCCTGGCAGCAGGCTGCCCCGCTTGCCCACTCCTCCTGAACCCGAGATGCCAGGCTTCCCACTCCTGCCCTCCCTGGCAGCAGGCCGCCCCCTGGTGCCCACTCCTCCTGAACTGGAGATGCCAGGCTTCCTACTCCTGCCCTCCCTGGCAGCAGGCCGCCCCCTGGTGCCCACTCCTCCTGAATCCGAGATCCCAGGTTTCCCACTCCCTCCCTCCCCTGGCAGCAGGCCGCCCCCTGGTGCCCACTCCTCCTGAACCCGAGATGCCAGGCTTCCCACTCCTGCCCTCCCTGGCAGCAGGCCGCCCCTGTGCCCACTCCTCCTGAACCTGCCATCCCAGCTCATCTTTTCAATATACCAATTCAGAATCACAGAAAGTTGCCACCTGATCATTAGCAATGCAGGTCAGGAGCCTCGACTCTCAGTTACTGCACACTTAGTGTGCAGCCCAGGCCAACATGAACGCAATGGGCTAACACTCCGCACACCTCACACAGACTTTAATTCCTGAAGCAATGCTTTTATTATGACACTTTCTGTCAATATATGAAACTAAGTTAGGAGAAGAATTGTACATTTTCAGCCTTCTGGAACTACCTACTAGCCATGCCTCCTCGGGAATAAGTGACAATAACTGAAGGCATATGTGGCATTTTCAGTATCTTCAACTCTTACATTTATATTTTTATATAATGACCACACATCTTTTTAAAAGTAGCTTCCTTATTTAAAAAGTATGATGCAATTTTTAAAGGCCAGGAATAAATACAACAAAAAGTGAAAGTCCCCTATCTTATCTTTTCCTGCTTTAGAAGCAATCGTGACTAAACACATAGAAGGGTGTGCAAGACCATGATGATAGCTTTTAGGGTGGACTACTGCGACGGCTGTGACACAGTTGTGATGCTGACATACAGCTAAGTGGAGAACTACTAACTTTCTGCCGGCAATAGAGGCCAGAGGCACAGTGCCTGCCTTGTAAGCACAACATCATGAGTTCAGTCCCTGGTACCAAAAACAAAAGTCTGAACTTTGGGGCCAGAAAGTACAAAGCATAATTTCCAAGGCTTAATCCCTATAACTACAGTGGGATGTGAGGCTTTTTGAAAAAATGTGTCTGTTTGTGACTCAAGGAATACATAAGCACCATGTGAGCCTCAAACATCTGCAGATTAACTCTGAGGACTGATCAAAAATGCGATGAATATTTAAATTTTTAAAAGTTAAGATACAATGCTCACTGCCACTAATGCTGCTCGGCAGAGCCCTGACACTCTGCCTCCCTCTGAACTCACCCATCCTCACGGTGGGTGCACGGGCTTCACTGTGACACATCCCTAAAGACACCAACACGCATGTCCTGTAGATGGACCGTCACGGTTGTTTTGGGACTACCCTGGAGAAAATGGACAAAAACTAACATCATAATTGAAGATGGTGCTGAAAACTATGTAAGAACCCAAAGAGGGATGAGGGGCAGCGAATATGGGGCAGGGAGACACGCAGGTTCTAGAAAGACAGCAGAGCTTCAGGCCCCGAAGATCCCGGACCGCTTCCCGTCCGAGTGAGCCCGCGTGTGCGAGCCTCCCTGTTCCATGAATCACCTCTTGCAAGTCCTTTCTTGTATTTTTCACCTCCTTGAGTTTTCCTCTACACTGGCACACATGAGCAATAGGAAGTTTCTAGACCTCCAGTGATACGTGAGGTTTCTGGAGACCTACAACTTGCTTGATAGACTGAGAGCCTGAAAATCTTAAGTAATCACTAGCATTTACTCAAGGAAAAAAATTATCAAGCAGAAAATAACTGGCTAGTAAGTAAAATTAAAGCGACGACAAAATCTGTCCACAAAGAAGCTGTGTCTTGGACTTCAGAAGGTCCCGAAGGTGACAGTGCTGCTCTGGGTGAGTATGTGGCATGTGTCCCCATGGGCCGTGTCACGGGGGCAGGGGAGGAACCAGTTCAGACTCAAAGCAAGACTTCATGTCCAAAGCCTCGTGCGTTTCCACAGAGAATCGCCTGTCAGAGCACATTTATAAGCCACACACTCCCTAAGATTGAAGCTTCAAGAGTGGTACTGCTGTTATTCAGAAAGTAACTCTATTTTGTTTTGAAATATTGACAAACATGACACTCCTAAAAGAATGCTGCCACAGAACTACTTTTCATGAAAACTATTTACAAAAATAGAAATTTAAGAATATGTTATGAAGAATATGAAGATTCAACAAATTAAATGAATGTTTGTTAAAAAGTATCACACCTCTGGCCAACACTTTTATTGGCCAAGTAAGAGGCACTGAACTAACAGAAGGGGGCGTTTTGCTGGAGCACACAAGGTGAGAGGGGAGTCTGAGGCCGGGCAGCCTGACCGCGGGGCCCTGCTCTACTCTGCCTATGCAATCGAGTAACTTGTTCAACTCCATGTCTCACACCTTGTTTATTTCTAAAACCAGGATATTAGTAACACCTGCCTCTCGCACTGGTTTTGGAGGCTGGATGAACTTGTAGAAAAGCCTCTGACATTCACCGCCCTAACTGGCTAGTGCGACCGCATCACCGCCTGCGCCTCCCCAGCAGCATACCTTCAGGAACACCTGCAGGTCCTGGGCCTGAGTGTGCCGTAGGATCTCTTGCTGCAGGTGCTTGAATACAGCGATGCACACGTACACTTGGTAGTCAGGGCCAAGGAAAACGCATGCCGCAATGTAATGGCATATTTCCATCCAATCCAAGTAATTCCAGAAACACTGAGTGATCCATTGCAGGCAAATCTTAAAAAAGCAGAAGGAAAGAAAGAAAAGAAAAAAAAGAATTTATTGGAAAGTTTATTAAATACATTTGACTTTAAAAGCAGCAACCAATAACCCAAAGCCAATGAAAACCTGGCAGCGAATTAAGACCGGCATCCTGCGCAGCGGCCTAACAAGTGCTCTGCCGTCCGTCCGCTCCTGGGTGAGCAACCCGAGGCCTGGGACGCAGGCGTGCAGCAAGGCTGCTGGCGCTGTGCGCTCCTGCCGAGGGCCTCCGCTGCGCATGCGGCCTGCCTCCCACCCACAGCAGCAGTCCGCTCCCTACAGACAACAAGGGTTGCGAGGCCGTCTTGCTTCAGGGATGTGGCTTTTCCCACCCTACCTATAATCACAGACGCACACTTACGCAGATGGCAGCTGCTCAATGGACTCTTGCTGAAATAGAAAACCATTTAAACGAAACAGAATTATACAACATAAAAACTGAGAGCCAATGTTGAGAGTAACTTGAAAATGAGACTTTTTTAAACGAAAGGGTTGTTTTCAGTTTGGGTTTTGCCCTTTTGTTTAGCTTATTTTCTGAACAACATGTATTCAGATTACAAAAGCAATACTCCTCCCATTATGGAAAATGAGAAGGTTTATAAAATTCACAATGACAGAAAGAGATCAACACTGACAGGCTCATGAATTTTTTGGATCGAGTCCCCACCCTCCTTAAAGAAGGTGTCATGGGTCTGTCTCTAACTGCTGTTAAATAACAGCTTACAGCCAGCCAGCTGAGCAAGGCCAGACCCATAGGCTGACGATCAAGTCTTACAACTCACAGATACCATTCTGGTAGCAGGGATCGAACTGAGGACCTTGCCCTTGCTTGGCAGGCACTGATGCCACTGAGCTATCTGCTAAGCCCCAAAGACACTCTCTTTAACAACTCTTCTCGCCTTACTTTACTTGCTCTCACCAGAGAATGGGCAAGAAGAAAATGAGCCTGAGAATCCTAATGTCTTAGGTGAAGTCCTCACTGCCTGAGTGACCTTGGTGACTTGGGCCACTGCACTGATCCTGAACTTATCCATCAGCCACACAAGGAAGGCTAAAGGTTCAAATGAAATACAATTGAGAAATACTTTTAAACTGCAAAGAGTCATTATAAAAAAACACAGACGTGGGGCTGGGGAGATAGCTCCGAGGCACAAGTGCCTGCTGGGCAAGTGCGAGGTCGTGAGTTCGAACCCTGGTCCCACAAAAAAAGAAAAAAAAAAAAAAAAAAAAGATAAAAAAAAAAAAAACACAGACGCTATTCTTGTTGTACATCTAGGCAGACTGGTTTGCAGCTATATGTAAGTTAACATTTTCAGAAAGGGCCATTCACAAAATATGAACATGCCCTTAAATCCAGCTTTGGTGATGGGGGAGCCAGGAGAGGAGGAAGGTGAGTGAGATTCTTGCGGACTATGTACGGAACCAGCCCGACCCCTGCATACAGTGCCACGACCTGATGTACAGGGTAGGGACCCACAGAAGTGCAGGAGACACATCACTCAAGGCAAGTGGGACTTCTGACGCTTGGAAGGTGAACAAAATATAATAAAAAAGTTTGTTAGGAAAAACAAAACTTTAAAAAATTTAATTAGAACACAATTTTCTGTTCATTTAACAAGATGTATTCAGACTTGTATTTTCTTTCCAAGTTCAGTTACTCTTAAAAGAAATTCTAATCAATAAATATGCATTTCTGAGCATGTTTAATGTCTTATACTCCAGTTGAGGTTATTACTTTTACTCTAGAGAGCTCTATATTTCATGTAGCCACTTTCCCACGAATCCTTTACTAATCAACTAATCCCCTAGTGTCTAAAAATACACAACTTCAAAAAGCTCTATTCCTAATTAGATCAAAATGAGTAAGCTTTGAAACAAAATTTGTACCAAATAATTACTTAATCACATATACCTACTTGGTTACTTATACCCTATTTTCATATTTCATAATTAGCAATAAAATGAAAAATAATATAAACAAAGCAAGGAATATGTACTTCTGAAGGCCAAGTGATTAGCTCAATAGGAATCCATTAGAAGAGCTTATAATTTACACTAATTTAAGAAAAAATAACATTACTGCTTAGAAATAATACACCACCTTTATTAAATAAATCTATTGAATGCAGTTTCAAATTAATAAAATAATGTAACCAAATATATCAAATTAATAGAATATGCTTTCTGAGCACTAAACTGATACAGTGAAGCCAGAGTTATATAAAGCTTTTCCAACTGTCTTGAGTAATCCATTTTCAGATTAAAGAACATGTTATAAGCTCATAAATGTTAATGTATTACATAAATAGACTCAAAGGTTTAAAAAAATTCAATTATCATCTCAATAAAAGTACAAAAAAGAACCTTTGGCAAAATCCAATGCCACTTCACAATAAAAAAAACCTGGTGAAAATAGGTACAGAAGGATTTCACCCCAGGCTGGTAAAGCTGTTCATGTCAAGCCTGCAGATACTCAAGGGTGAACATCTCTCTGAAATCAGGAATGCTACAAAGTACCTACCCCTCTCACCACTCCTCTTCAGTCTGATGTTGCAAACTTGAGCCAGAGCAATTGGGTAACAGAAACAAAATGGCATGAACAGCAAAGGAAGAAGTTAAATTGTCCTTATTTTTGGATGGTATGATACTTTACACACAAATTTACACCAGAAAACATTTAGACCTCATAAACAAATAGAAACACAAAAGTAACAGAATTCATAAACATCAATAATAGATTAGCTGAGGGAAAAATGAGGAACACAGTTCCACTCACAATAGCTAAAAAATAAATAAATAAATAAACCAACAAACCTAGGAAATTATATAATCAAGAGTGTAAGAAGCATCTACATGAAAGTGTCAGCACACTGACCATAGCAAAGTGGACACCAAAAGATGAAAAGAGCCCCCAAGCTCATGGGTTGGTAGCAGTACTGCCATTAGAACGGTCATGCTAGCCAGGTATGGTGGTGCACGTCTGTAATACCAGCACTTGGGAGGCTGAGGCAGGAGGATCAGTGTGAGTTTGAGACCAGCCTAGGCTACAAAAGTGAGCTCAAGGCCAACCTGAACTGCACAGTGAGACCCTGTCTCAAAAAGCCAAAAAAAAAAAAGAAAAAGAAAAGAAAAGAAAAAAAGAATGGCCATGCTGAGCCAGCCAAATAGCTCAGCAGATCAAAGCACCTGCAAGCAGGAGCAGTGTCGGGGTTCACCTCCTCCAGACCCTGTCCCCCAATAAAAAGAATGGCCATGTTATCCAAAGGGATCTACTGATCTAAAGCATCCCTACGAAAATGCCAATATTTTTCACAGCACCAGAAAAATCAATCCTAAAATTTATATGGAAACACCAAGACCCAGAATAGCCAAAGCAATCTTTGGAGGGGCTTAGGTTTAAGACATCACAACAGCAGATTCCAAAGCATACTATAAAGCCATGGTAACAAGAAAAGCATGGTATTAGCACTATAACAGACACACAGACCAACAGAACAGAACACAGGACACAAACAAGTCCACTTAAATACAGCCATATGATTCCAGACAGAGCAGCCAAAAATATTCACTGGAGAAAACTTGATCTTCACTTACAAAAGATTGCAACTAGAGCCTGTCTCTCATTCTGTACAAGAGCCAACTCAAGATGAATAAAAGATTAGTGGAAGACCTGAAGATGAGAAACTGCTAAGGACAGCACTAGGAAACCCACAGCCGATGCGTAGGACTCCCAGCAGCACAGGAGCAGAGAATCACACACCTGATGGCATCGCACGGAAATGCTTCTGCACAGCGAGCAAACAACCAAGAGTGTGGAGACAGCCCACATGCCCACATGCCCACAAGGCGGGAACACACCTCTGCCAGCTGCCCTGCCAGTAGAAGAGGAAGATCTAGCCTATTTCATAAAGAGATCAGAATCCTAGATGACAAAAGAACACGTATGCTAATCAACAAATTGACAAAGACAGCTGGCCTGATAGCTGAGTGGGCTAAAGCATCTGTGCAGGCAGAGCGAAGCAGCCAGGGTTCAATCCCTGGTATGCCACATGGGCCCTGTCTGCAGGGTGTGCTGAGACAGTGATTGAAACCGGATGTGGTGGTGCGCACCTGTAATCCCAGCAGGTGGGAGGCTGAAAACAGGAGAATTGCTACAAGTCTGATCTACATAGTGAGACCCTGTAGACTCTGTCCTAAATAGAAATAGATAAATAAATAAATAACAAAGAGCTCTAGGGGTAGTCTAGTGGCACAGCGTTCCTGTGCACAGGACCAGGTCTAGAGTTTGATTTCTAGTATCCCCCCTCAAAAAACAAATAAAACAAACCAAAAAAACCATGGTGGTGCATAGCTATAATTCCAGCACTAGGGAAGCTGAGACATGAGGATTGCCCCAATTTCACAGCCAGTCTGGGTTATATTGTTAGTTCAGGTCCAGCCTGAACTATATAGTAAGACCCTATCTCAAAAAATATAATGTATAATGCTGTTATGGAAAGATGTTCATTGACCTGGGTAACTAAAACATGTTTTGAAATGTTTAAAAGTAGCTTTAAAACAGAAGCTAATAAAAATGTTGTTATTCTAGAATAATTTTATATGCCTTCTATATTTATGGTTTTTATATCTTTGAGTTAGTACTGCGGCAAATGCTATCATACCCTGCATGCCTAAAAACAGTCAAATTCATTAAGGAAAATGACAGGGTATGCAAATTAAGAACTACTTCAAGACCTATTACATGAATTCCGATGAAATCATGTTTTTTAAATATATAGGCACTTCTTGCTCTTTGAATTATAGATTGATCAAATTCAGAAACAGATACTGTGCTCCTCTGGAAAAACCACACCAGAACAAATAAACAAAGCAATTAAATAAACACTTCTCAAAAGAAGGAAGGAAGGAAAGAATGGAAGGGGAGAGGAGGGAGAGAGACAGGAAACAAGAGGGCAGTTTTTGTAGGAGGAGGGGAGGAGAAGGGGAGGGAGCAACAGGGTCGAGAATATCAAGGTATGTCGTTAACTTCGTGCATCAGTTCCCCAAAATGGATCTTACCGTTCTGTATTACTAAAATGTAAAAGAGCGCACAATTAATGTAAGTAAAATATATGTAATTGAGTAGCGGGAGAGCTGGGGATACAGCACAAGGCCCTGAGTCTAACTGCCATCCCTCCAACCATCACCTCCGACCCCCACCACACAAGAAAAGAAAGAAAGGAAGGAAGGAAGGAAGGAGGAAGGTAGAAAGAAAGAAAGAGAAAAAGAATAAACAAAAAGAGAAGGAAGGGAGGTTTGGACAGTAGGTACCATTTTGTTAAAACATATAAACATTATTAAGGAATATATTGGGACTGGGGAGATAGCTCCGTGACACAAGTGCCTGCCTAACAAATGCAAGGTCATGAGTTTGAACCCTGGTCCCGCAAAAAAAAAAAAAGGGAAACAGGAATATATTAATGTAAACAATTAAAATATGAGCACATAATGGAATAAGCTAATGTTCACAGAAACATGAAGTTCATAAAAGAAAAATTTCAGTTATTAGTGATTAGTTTCTCAAAAGTCAAATAACCCAGACCTGAATAACTGGTGCTTTTCATTTATACCAAGTGAGCAAAACCAAACAGTATAGTGATAGCCGAGAGGCTCACAAATGTTCTCCTCCTCTGAGCGAGTACTTCCACGTTTAGCAGCTCTGACCCCAAGCTGCAGCTGGGAGGACCACACCCAGGGCTCCTGCATGCTAGCAAGTGCTCCGCTGCTGAGCGACCTGACGACGTAGCTTAGCCTAATTATGGCCTGATGACTGGCGCTTGCAATCTCATTGGTTGACCACAGTTTTTGTCCTACCTCGTGCCCAGCTAAGCGAGTTCTCATAGCTTTCACCTCAGACCCACCTTACTAAATGGTTCTGTTCTATAAAACACTGGAAAAGGCAACTTCCTGGGCAACCTGCTCGGGTCCCAGTTCCGTCCTCTTGAGACAGAACCTTTCATTCTCTCAATAAATATTCTGCTCTTAAAATCAAATAAGCGGGCAGAGGGGACAAGTTTACAGACTTAAGTACACGCTTTGTTAATTCCAACGTTTCTCATCAGAAGACACAGATCTGGGAGTTGAAGCAATGTGGCTCCGGGTGGGTTACCTGTGACGGTGCAAGCCCAGACATGCGAAACGCGGAGAACACGAGCGGCACCTCCGTCTTGAGCAGCATTTCCGTGCAGTGAGCGCTGCAGAAGTACATGGGGGGGATGCCCGATTCCACCGTGGCCACCGGCAGGTACCTCTGCACGAAGGCGAGAAATCGAGAACAACTCACAATCATCAAACTTATACTGAGTTGAGCCCTTTTCTTTGCTGCGAGTCGCTGTTTCAAAATTTACACAGCAGCATCGGGTTACTGCACTTATTATAGTAATAAACATTAAAGTTCAGACTAGCTCTGTAGAAGTAATAAATCATAACAGAAGCAGAATTATGCATCTCAGACAGTAGAATAAAGTTAAGCTGTGACTCTGGCTCCTTTCACGTGGAATGACGAGGAAGGAAGTCTTACGGAAGAATAAGAAACGCATGCCTAGCGACACATGCTTTACGGTTCATACCAAGAGGACTTCAACACGCCTGCAGTGTTCCAGCCTTCTGGGGGATCCTGGGTCATTTACCCAGTCCCCTCTTGTTTGTTAGCACAACCCAAATCTGGGCCTGAATGAATTATAATTCAAACTGGGAACTCCAAAATGAACACATCTTTAGAAGTGGGGAAAATACAGAAAGTACTCCCTTGAAATTTTCAAGCCAACTACTTTTATCACATTATTTCATATAAACTTATGTACTACGTATATAGTGTTCAGCAGCATCATAAAATTGGTTATTTTTCCAATGACCACTTAGGTCCATTTATCATTATGAGCAACCAATAATGTTTTATTTACTGTCATCATAACACAATAATTGCTTTTAACAAGCAATAATGAAATTCAAGATATAAGTCCGTGTGAAGAAAAATGAAATAGCAATTATATCAATAAAATTGATAATCAAATTAGATCTGATGACTACATAGCTAACGAAACCACTCAAAGGTATTTTATTTATTTTTTTACCTCTATTGGACAACTCTTCTCAACTATTTTATATGTGTGTGTGACTGCATACTGTATCTAAGGCCTTTGCACTGAGTTACAATCCAGCCTAGTCTTTACTTTTTATTTTGCAATCAGGTCTTGCTAAATTGCTCAGATTGGATCCAAACTTTCCATCCTCCTGCCTCAATTTTTCTGAGTGCTAGAATTACGGTCTTGCACCACCAAGCTTAGCTAGACTGGGTTTTCTTTTCGGTGCCAGGAGGCAGGCGCTGCGCTGCTGAGCGGCATTCTCAGGCCCTAGACACCTGTAGTTTTTAAAAAGTTAACATTTAGTACAGGGTCCACAGGGTCCCACTACACAGACTGGGCCCACAGTGATCCTCCTGTTTTCAGCCTCCCAAGAGCTGGAATTACAAGTGGGAACCACCACACCCAGTCTCAATTGCACTCTCAGTGTGCCCCACGGATGGGGCCTAAAAAGTTAGCATTTTAAAATCAAACATCTATTATGTAAGAGTTAAGAACTGGAGAATTTCTTTCTAACTTTATAGCTAATGTGCTTTTAAGGATTTAGGCTAAAGTTACTGTAATCTGAAATCACCAAGTGGACATGTCAGTAAGAGTTCCTACTGTCACTGTTCATCATAAATGACTTAACAGTCCACAGTGCAGAAACAAACTTGAAGGAACACATGTAGTTCACACATCTACATGCGCAGTAGATCCTTAATCCTACACTCTGAGCAGCAGTTTCTCTTCCTTCGGGGGCCATCAATAAATAAAACTCTAAAAGTATAATAAATGATTTCAAGTGATTCAGAAAGCCCTTATTTGCACTTACATCACTATATGTAAAACAGTACATATTTTCTAGCAATTTCAGTAGGTGATAGGCGCATGGCAGATGCCAGGTCCATGCACTGGTGGACACACAGACAGCACGTGAAGCAGGCATCTTACAACCAGCTCCACACAGATGTCCAGGGTGAGGGACTGAGTGAGAGTTACTATGGCTGATTCATGTGATGAAATACATGTGTTTAAGTGTGTGCAGGATAGATATATCTAACAAACAGAGCAAAAGTCACTGTTCATATTTAAATTTTCAATGTGAGGGGCCTGGTGGGATGGCTCGGTGGTCTAAAGCTCCTGCTTGGGAAAGCTTGGGTGGGTTCAGCGATCACGGTTCGATCCCCGGCACCACATGCTACGCCAGCCCTGGCCTCGGGGTGGGCTGAGCCGGCCATAAAAATGAATGAATAAACAAACAAAGGTTCTGAAACAAGAAAATAAATAAATAAATAAATAAATAAATAAATAAATAAATATAAATAAATAAATTTTCAATGTGAACATACGTAGTATTTTTCCAAATTCATGAATGATGATAGTATAAGAGCTACCTGCACAGGAAATGATTCCCACTGTAGCATCTTTCTTATGGTACAATGAAAATATCTCTGGAGTAAGTCCATTAAGAAATACACGACAGGGCTGGCCAAATAGCTCAGCGACTGAAGTGCCTGCTTAGGCAGAGCACTACAGCAGGGCTTTGATCACTGGTATTCTGAGCTGACCCTGCCTGTGTGGCAAGCTGAGACAGCGCCTGAGGCTGAGCATGGTGACGATGAGGCTGTAACCCCCCGCTGGAGAGAGGGTGGCCTGGGTAAGGCCCGGCCTTGCCTGCTCTTGCTTTCATGAGAACATTGCTGCAATTATTAAAAAGAGTATACTTTTAAAAAATTTATCAGTTCAAATTAGAAATGCAACTTTAACATCCATAGGTACGCATCGTTCACTGCCAGTATTTGGGGTAAACCCATCATGAGTGTTAGGGCAGAAAAAACAAACCTGTTATTTTTACATATTTGACATCAAAATAAATATTCTAATAAAATACATATTATAGGAAAGTTTTAAAAATTAAATTTGTAAGTGGAAGAGTAGAAGTCAACATTTTAAAAATTTTTTCAATTTAAAGATTACAACCTTACTCAGATTCTGGTTTACAGTAGTTGGAAAATAGCTCCTTCAATGAAAAACTACAAATCCTTTTAGGGAATCTGTTTTAATGGTTCACGAGAGAAAAATGTCCCACTACCATGAATAGCAAAATCTGGGAAGTGTCATTCAGCAGCCGCACGCAGACATTTCAGCATCAAATCACAGTGTCTCAATACTTGGCTATTTTCACCACGATATGAAAAAAAAAAAAAAAAAAAAAAAAAAAAAAAAATATATATATATATATATATATATATATATATATATATATATATAAAACGCTTCAAGGCGCGGGGCTTCCCTTCACCTCCGCCCACACCCCGCTCCCTCTAGATGCCCTCTGCTTATCTTCATGGCCCTGGGACTCACTGTCCACATGGAATCGGTCATGAAAGGTTTGGAAAGGTTTTGAGTGGCTGAGGTAGCAGGCGGTTTCTCCAAGCTGCGAGTCTAAGCCCAGTGCAAGGAATACAAAAGTAAAAGAACGAGAAACATTCGTAATTAAGCAATACACTGTTTGCTAACATGATTGCCGAGATCCAGTAAGGCTATCACATTTTACCAAAATATATTTATGGGGACTCAATAAAACTCAGGATTTTCAAAATGTATTAAAAATGAGTAATCTTCTCTACAAAACATTATTACAATTTCCACTTAATAGTTTTCTCATACTGTGATTTAAGCATCTAGAGAGTCTATCAAAATAATAAGACTCATTCAATAATTTTCCTGTATCTGGAACTGAAGTAATGCAACTTTGTAATTAAATTTGTGCTTATCAAATACCATCTAATGTTAAACTTTTATTTTATTATTACGCTGCTGTCCCACAAAAGTGCTTCATGTACCACTGTCTTCTACTCAGTTACTATTATATAAGATACCAAATATTCAAGAAGATGTTAAATCAGTATTCTCGGAAAGATTCTGTCAAAAACTACTGTGGTGGACAAATGAATCTGAGTCACTGGAGTCATCGCTGTAAATAAAGTAACCCCCGGCGAGTGTAAACATGAAGCTTCCTGCGAGGGTGTTTCCTGTAGGGCCGAGCCCCACCCCCCCCACCCCATACACACAGAGCGGACAGGCTTACCGAGCAGTGTAGCCGCGGCGGCCACAGGAAGGCGGAGGCCAGCAGCCGGGAGAAGCGCTGCAGAGCCCACAGGGTCTTCTCTCTGTCCCCCAACATGAGCAGGAACAGGGATGACGCAAACCAGTCGTGGCCAGCATAAGCCCCTTGCAGACAGACTGCAGCTGTCAAGGAACTTGTGCAGAGGGAACACCAGGGCCCAGATCCCTACCCAGATGGACACCAGTGGTGCTCAGGGTTTGCTGGGCCATCAGTCAGCCTCGAGCTACTGCAGTGACCGTGAGCGCATTCAAGGAAAATAAAGCCTTACAGTTACACTTTATTGTTGTTTGCTGCACGTCCAGCAGAGGGCAAGGCCAACAGCGGCGGGAGGAGAGCCTCGTGTGCCCGGCATCTGGCTGAGTCCATGGGCACCGGTGCTGCCCTCCTGCGCTGGGAACGCAGCTCCCGACACACCAACACGGTGCCCTGCTTAAACTCAGCACGGCGTGGGCTCGGACATGCTGTCTCTTCAAGTCAAGCTGCATCTCAGAGCAGTCCTGACTCCAGTGAAGTCACATGTGGGCACTCAGGAAAAGCAGTGGCACTGTTTCTACCCTGGCTCCACAAAACCAATTCTTAAAACATCCTTAGATATGTCAGGAAATTCACTGTAATTAGTTTAACAGTTTAAGATTCAATGAGTATGACTGAATCTAATGATTATGACCTGATTTAAGAAAATTTATGTTTAAATTACAGAATAACATGCCATCTGGATAGATCATAACAAATAACTGGTACAGCTTCAAGTTTTGTTTTACTATGTGCTAAGATGTCCTATCAAGGAAATCGGAAAAATAAAGTTTGGCTACTGTAAAAAGGATACAGAGGGGAGACTTCACCGGAGCTTGCTGCTGCCTTAGGAATCTCTTGCAGTGCTTCAAAACCAAGGCGAGATCATTTTCTGCACCATCTTTTAACAAGTTCAGGAACTTGCCATACCTGCATTGAAGTGGAACAGCACGTCCGCAGCTGCGCGTGGTGGTGCGCTGCTATACTTACAGCACTCTGCAAGGCCGAGGCAGGGGATCACAAGGTGGAGCCCAGCCTGGGCACTTAACAAGTAAGCGAGGCCTGGGCTCAGAACAGTAACGTCAAAAGGGCTGGAGTTCCCGCGCAGTGCAAGGGCTCTGGGTTCAGTCCCCAGCACCAGGCCACACAAGTCAGTCTGTTTTGCTGGACATCTCACTGAGGCGTGGTCCCCAGTCTGTGGTGTCCATGCCCTGGTGACAGCACTGGGATGCTCAGGTGGCAGAGCAGAGCCAGCCTCTGTGAGCTACTGTGCCCTCTCCATGGTGTACCCGCAGCTTTGGCTCGCACTGCCCCAAACACTGCGCCAGTCACTCCCACCTGCTTCCTACGAAGTGGGCAATACTTGGATTAAAAACGCACCTCTCTTGCCCGTGTCACCCATGCATTCTGAAGTGGAAGTGCGGCCTCCAGTATATCTGGGTGGAGACACAGAGCAGGACGAAGAAAGCTATGTGTGCTACGTGACAGAGGTGGACAAGGTTTACACCGCCGTCATCGAGCTGTGAATTCACACGTGCTCGGCCCAACCACACTCACACTCACACGTGCCTCTTCACTCTGATTCTTAAGCTGACCCTGACCCTGGCTGGAGGCCAAGACCCCCCTTCAATAAGCAGGACAGAGGCACTTGGGCACTCACTCCTCAATGCCTGCCTGCCATGAACATGCCCACTTCCTTTAAGAACTGCCATTTGAGCAGTACAAATTCAAGTGGCAACAATCCTGGCACCTGCATTTTCAGTTCTGAATCCTTCGTCATGGTGCTTTTGTACTTATCACCATCACGTGACAATTAGGACCAATTATACAGAGAAAATGGCAGGACTGTGCTACTCATCCATGTACCGCGGGCCTCTGGACAGCACTGAGTGAAACACACAGGCGCACAACCTAATCGTGTGCTGACAGCCTCAAAGACAAAGCTGCTATTTTCTTTTTCTTTCTTTCAGGGAAGGGTCTAGCGGGTGTTCAGGGTCTCACTACTAGATCAGACTCCTAGTGATCCCCCTGTTTACAGCCTCCTAAGAGCTGGGATTACAGGCTCGCACCACCACGCCCAGTCTCAACTGCCATCGCAACGTGCCTGGGGGCGGGGGCCACGCAGCAGGCCGGGGATTGAAACCTGGCCCGTGGTCCTGCTTGCAGGCACTTTAATTCGCGAGCTATTTGGCTGGCCCTGAAGCTGTTATTTTCTGAATGAAGATGTGCTTAACACTTTCAGAACAGTGGGCTTTAAAACATTATCAAGCTCCTCCCAGGCGGAACCCGCCAGGCGGAACCCTCAGAAGGCACGGACAGAACCCGCACGTACCTGACAGCCATCCTCACGCCGAGCTGCTGCACAGATGAAAGGCTCTCATTCTTCACGTCTGCATCAGTGGCTGGAAACGACACAAAACGGAGCCACGAAATGTGTGAAAGGCTGCATGACAGTCACATGTTAATTGAAAGGGAGAAAAATAGTTTTATATATTTAAGTTGAATTTTGCAAGCACTGATGAATGTTTTTTCTAAGATCTGTGAGTTACATTTTCAAAGAATTAACAAAAAAATTTAACTACAAATTTCATTATATAACCTATTGTTCAAAAAACAGAAATGAGTTATTTTAAAAATCATGTCATATACGCATGTGTGAACACATTGACTTTATTCTTCTTCATTTTAAATTTCTTTACCTATTTTCCACAGTCTTTTTCCAAGTAAATCTTCTCCTATACCAATCACTTAAAGCACATATAAAACACCAAGAATATTCAACTATCTACTTTACTGTAAATAAAACACGAACAAAACCAAAATGCCACTGCCCTAAAAAGTGAAACAGAAATACTACACTTTCATCATGCAACACATAGGTAAAATTTTGAATTACAAATAGATACTAGCTTTTGTAGGGAGCCAGCGTGGCTAAGTAGAACCTCTAGCCACAAGGCTAGGGTGATGGTGGTGGTAATTATGGTGATGATGGTGCTGGCGGTGCTGGTGGTGAAGACAGCTGTGGTAACTGCGGTGGCGCTGCTGGTGGTGAAAGTGGCCGTGATGCTGGTGGTGCTGGGAAGGTAACAGGAGGAACACCACCAGCCTTCCAGCCCTATGCCCAGCAAACGAGAGAAAGACATGGGATTTAAACAGTCTTAAGCCAAGTGGGAAGGAAGCAGTGCCCCTCCGACTCCCGGCGGTGTCGGAGGACAGAGATGCAGTGGAGCAGAACATAGCAGACTGTACAAAAACTAGGGGGTGGACTGTACAGAGGAGTGGCAGCAGCCAATGGCGCTCTCGCTCTCTCTCTCGATTCACAACAACTGGACCGTGATGCAGAGACACACAAGGTAAGGACGCACGGGCAGGCCATCGAGGGGCATACAGAAAGCTGCTGGCCAGGCACTCTAGCCCCAGCCCAGGATGCAGAGGCCAAGGTCAGCCCCACACGAGCACTAACGCTAATGCCGACGTGGAGGGCTACCCAGCACAGATTTGGGGTCCCACCTGAACCCAACTGCAGAACCTAAGACACCGGAGGACCTTTATTTTATTTGGTTTGTTTGTGTGTTTGCTTGTTCTGTTTTTCTTTTTTTTTTTCTGGCGAGATTCTTTAGGATTTTGCTCTCATTATTTTCTTTTGTCTTTGTTCTCTCTTTCTTACCTTTTATTTTTTGATCTTTTGAAATTTTTGTCCTTAGTGAGCACTGTCTCTAGTGTCAACGCTCCTCTGCTCTCTCCTTCATGGCTCCTCTCCTACCCTCTTTTTCAGTTTTGATCATCCTCTCCCTTCACCTTGTCTCTACTATATTGCTCTTCAATTATCTCTCCACTCTCCCATCACTCTTAACCCACCTCCAACAAAGTAAAATCCTTCTGAGGGAAACCCACAGCATACAAGCATTATGATAGATAAAATTTGTACGGTACTTGATTTATGATAGATATCATTATGTAACCTTAGATCTTGTTCTTATCATTAAAAGCACCCAAATTAACAATTGCTGTAGTTAGTTTCTAGCTCTGTTTGATGAATTGTTTTGTTATTGTTAACTGTACTACTTTAGGCCACGTGTAGTACCCGTTGTAATCGGTTGTTCTCCCTTGTATGAAAACACTGTCTGGGGTCGTAATCATCACCATAGTCCAAGGGAGTGGGTGCTGAGTGAAACAGCACCTTCCCATCCCTAGTGAAATGGGAAAGCGAGATTTTGCAACAGACACAAAGGCCAAGAGCCAGCTACACCTAAAAGACATGTTTGAGGAATAGACATTTCACAGGGAAGCCTCAATGCTAGTGACAAAGCTACCTATCCATCATAAGCAGTCCACAGGCATCAATACTGAAAACAAATTTAAAAGGGGGGTGGGGATGACAAGACACAGAAGCCAAATGCAACCCTAGGCCTCCAATCAAGAGGACACAAGATCGAGCAAATCTGAAGAAAATCTGAAATGGCAGCAGCAGAATTGAAACAAAACAGACGAATGGGGCTAAAGGGAAAATCAAATTAGAAAAATGATCTCTCAGGTAAAAAGCAATCTAAATGAAAGACTTGCTCAGTGAATCTAGTGGAGACATGAGACTTAAAAAATAGAGGAGCTTTGAAACTTATGGAAACTATGAATGTCTAAAACAGGAAAGAAATGGAATCCATGAGAAAGATTCAAACATGTACCCAAGAGATTAAAAATTCACTGAAAGAACATGAAATTAAATGAGTCAAGGTGAGAATGGAGTATCAGATCTAGAAGACAGGATTGCGGCTAACCATGAAGAGGCCAAAACGGTCATCGTAAGTCAACAGAAAAGCAGGAGGGAGAACAAAACACAAAAACGTGCTCATAGAAGTAGAGGCAGAAAACATCCCAATCTTGGAAAGAGAACTTGATGTAGAGATGAATGAACAGAACTCCACTTCCATGACCAAAACAAATCTACATAAAAGCATGGAATAACCAAGATAGTAGTAATTCATCATAAGAATATTAAAAGCTGTTAGAGAAAAAAAAAAAAAAAAAACAACACTTGTAAAGGAAAGCCCATCAGAATCATAGCAGACTTCTCCACACAAACACTTAAGTGGAGAATACAGTAAATTACGGCATGTCAGGAAAAAAGAAAACCCTTGATCCTAGATTGATGGACCTTGTAAACCTATCTTCCAAAATTATGCTTCCTCAGCTTAAAAAACAAGCCCTGAAGAAATTAATGCCCAGAAAACCAGCTCTCCAAATGTTTTAGCAAGAGGTAATAGAGACCCCAACTCTAAGAACACCAATAGAAACAACATCAGGCAAGGCGACCAAGTAAGCAGGGCCAACACAGGGAGCCAAGATGGAGAAAACAATGCGACACGGGTGAGCCAGCGCACGCCGGCCGTAACTACTGATGTCAGCGGTCTCAGTCAATCAAAAGAAACCTAAGTACAATGAAACAAGAAACAAGATCCGAGAAATCATAGTTGGAAAGTCAAAGAAAACAATACTCCATGTGACAAGAACCCCCCAAAAAGCAGGGATAGCTATTGTACTTGGAAACTATGTGAACTTCAAACCAAGACCAATTAAGAGAGAGAGAGAAGATCACTATTTGTAAAAGGAATGACCCAAAGGGAAGAGATACAATCATAAACATGTATTTGCAAATACCAATATACACAACTATATACAAGAAATATTGTCATGAAAAATTAAATAAGTACTAACACAATTGTAAGAGGAGAAACCTAAGTACCTCACTGTCACAAACAGATGAATTAGACAAAAAAAATCAACCACGGCAAAAAAAAATCAAAATAGAATCGAACCTGTGGAGAAATGGACTTAGCACATGTGTACTGAGTACACTACCTCACAATGTCGCATTCTTCTCAGTGGCACATGGGATGTTCCTTATGATGGACCACATTCTTCTAGCCCACAGAATTTATTCACAATATGAAAAGAAGTTGAAAATTATCCCATGTGTATTGCTAGACCACGGTGTAATGAAATTAGAATTCAATGGCAAAAGAAACCACAAAAACACTAAAAACTACATTACTCCTAAAAAGGAGATTGAAGAGGATATAAGAAAATGAAGATATGCCTTGCTCTTGTGAATAAGAACCAACATAGTGAAAATGCCAATACTCCCAAACTTAGAATACAGATGTAGCGCAACCCCAACCAAAATACCAATATTACAACTCACAGAACTAGAGAAAACATTCCTAAAATTCACCTGGAAACAAAAGAGACCTAGAATGACAAAAGTAATTCTGGGTAACAACAGCAAGGCAGAGGGTAGGTCTCAGTTCCTCTTTCTCATTGCTGTGACAAAATACCTGACACCCAAAATGAAGGAAGGAAAGGCTTACTTAGCTCACAGTCAGTGGAGGTTTCAGTCCATACTCAGGTGGCTCCAAGGCAGAACGGCATGGCACAGAGAACAGTCATTCATGGTGGCAGCAAAAAGCAAGAGAGCAAAGGGGGGTGGCAGCAGCTTAGGGAGCTAGCTAGCCTCTCTCCCCTCCTAACACTGTAATGTAGAATATACTCCCCAGGGCACTCACAGCCATGGTCCCAACACTGGATCATGAGTTGATCACAGACTCCAGAAGCTGTTTCACGACTGCATGGGGCTTTTGGGGGGGACAACTAGACACAAACTGTAACATTCCACCCCTGGACCCCGAAAGACTCATGCACATTCCTATGTTCAAAAGGCATTTTAGTTCATCTCTAAGAGTTGCCAAAGTCCTATAGTTTCAGCACTCCTGAAAAGCCCAAGTCCAAAGTCTTTGCAAAGATCTAAGACAAACTCTTACCTGTGAGCTCCTGTATAAATGCAAAGGTAAACAGTTCCAATATTCAGTGGCACAAGATAAACACTACCATTCCAAAAGGTACACAGCAGGATACCAAGCATTGGGACCAAAGCAAGTCCAAAATACAGAAGGGACAACATTGAGTCCTGTAGTTCCATGTGGAACATCCAAAGCAATCTGTGGCAAACTGAGCTCCATGTGGCTCTACTTCTATGGCACTTCTGCTGGTAGCTCCTGTGGTATTGTTCCTAGGCTGGCTTTGCTCCCTCCTTATAGTTTTCCTCAGACAATCCACACTCCTGGATTTTCCAAACCCCTGGGGTTTCTAATGAATAGGCTTCTCACTTATAGCTTTATACGGTACCCTCCCAGGGGCACACTGACTGGCCTGCCAGGCCTTCTTCTGAAATCTAGCCTTAACCTCAGAGCTCCTACATTTCCATGCAGCTAAAATGAATGCCCTGTGGATGATGCCACAGTCTGCTGCCAACTGGAGTAGTTGTCAGGCTCTCTTCTCTCTTGGCTATAGGGCTCAAATGCCTGCATCACTGAGCACTCTGACCCTGATTCCAAGGAATGAGCTCTCAATGCCAGCATCATTCTGAACCTGCTATGGCCACTGCCTCCATCTGGAACAGGGGGCTCTGCAGCTTTCCCCTCCAGGTAAAAGCCCTCACCCTTGTAATTCTGTGGCTGCAAAGGATGGAGGCTTGCCACCCTCCTGTGATACCCTCAGGGATCTTTTCCATTCTTTTGTTCTTTCTCAGCAATGGGGATCTCAGCTCTATCTTTGCATTCCACAGCTTTATTGATGCTTCCTTTCTAGCCAAACTCACAACATTTTAAATCATCCTGCTGGGCTCTTTGCTGTTAGCATAAATATGACTAATAGCTCCCAACAATAGCCATGCTACTGTTTCAACATTCCACTGCTTTGAAATTTCTTTCTAAGGATTAATCAGTCCAATATGCTTAATCTCAGTCTCAGGCAGTCTCTGGACATGAACAAAATTCAGACAAACTTTCGACTAAGCCATAACACAAATCATCTATAATGCAACAAGCAATGAAGTCCTTGTTCTCTGCAGAAACCTCGCCAGCCTGGTCTTGATAGGCAGACTTTCTAACAACCTTCTGGTCTTCACAGCTCAGGCCATATTCTCAAACATAGAACAACTAAAGCTGTTCCAGTGCTTCTCTTGCAAATGATATCTTTAAACTTTTCTCATAAGCCATTCCCAAAAGCTCATAATCCACATGGTCAGGTCGTCAAAACAATGACCCCACTCTTGGTACCAAATTCTGTCGCAGTTACTCTTATCTCATTGGTGGGATGATACCCAACACCCAAAATGATGGAAGGAAAGGTTTATTTAGCTCAGTTAGTGGAGGTTTCAGTTCATACTCAGGTGGCTCCAAAGCAGGGCAACACATGGCAGAGAGCAACCTTTCATGGTGGTGGCACAAAGCAGGACAGCAAAGAGAGTGGCAATAGCTCAGGCATCAGCTAGCCTCTTTTCCTCACACTGTAAGGCAGAGTATCCTCACAGCCATAATCCCAGCATTGGATCACACATCAATCACAAACTCCACAAAAATATTTTTCCAGGTATTCCTCAGACAAAGGACTAATACCTGGAATATGTGAAAAAAAAAAACAAAAAAAACCCTCAAAACAATCATACCACCCCAACTTAAATACCCAATCCAGACAATGCACCTGAAATCAACAGATACTTCCGAGGCAAAGACGTAGAAGTGGCAAATAAATATATGAAAAAAACATTCAAGCTCACTGGTCATTTGAAAGATACAAATTAAAGCAACGCTGAGCTGGGCATGTGGGTCCACGCTACCTGAGGAAGGAGGATCGCTGCAAGTCCGTGACCAACCTGGGCCAGAGTGAGCTCAAGGCCAGCCTAAACCGCACAGTGAGAGCCTACCTCAAAAAGACAATGAAATGAAATAATGCTGAGCTTTCATCTCATTCCAGGAGAACAGCTACCACCAAGAAATCAACCCAAAGAGCTCTTCTCCACTGCTGGTGGGAGTGTAGATTAGAAGCAGGTAGAGAAGGACACAGATACAGGCCTGAAATATTTCCTAAAATAAAACGATAGGAGATCACTGTGAAAAGCACAGTACTTTATTGAAAAGGACTCAACTAATGACATCCACAGCACCACATTCATGTTCTTAACAAAGCCTGGCCCAACTCAGATGCTATGCTAGACACAGTTAATGAGAAACTGCAGCTATCTCACAGAAGCCACTCTTTTAGTTATGCATAGAGCCGCCTCAAAGTGAAGTTGGCAAAGCCTCCTTAACATGGACTGTGATCACTCTAATAATTTCTGTTCTATTTTTAGTCTGCAAAGCTGGAGTGGAACAGCAGTAGAAGAAAGCAGCAGTAAAAAACTGAATCCATCCTGTCTTCTCTCGGTTGATGATGTGGACAAAAGTTTTCAGGAGTAAAGACCGCACCACAGATATGGCCACGACGGCAGAAGTCACTGTGTGGCTGCCCACTGCTCCCAGAGCGCTGACACCCGCAACGCACAGGCTCAGGGCAACCAGCTGGCACCTCGGTCGCCCTCCCCTTCCCAAGCCATGTGTGGGCATGGGGCTTCCTTCTCGGCTGTGCTCACCTGTGCTCCATTTTCACTGTGGTAGCGACTGCATGCACCCCAGCCAGCCACAGAGCAGCCGGAGCCCTCCAGGCGAGAACCCGCCGTCTCCCCGCTGAGCTCTCCAGGCTCCCACCTGGAGGCTCTCCCCACTGCTTCTTTCTGGCCCAGCGTCCCACACTGCCCCTCCAGCTGCACTCATCTTCTCCTGGCGCAGCCCAGCTGGAGGCCTCCTCGCTGGCCCTGCCTTCTAACAAGGCCCCGCAGCCAACAGCCGGCCCGAGCAGCACGTTCAAGGCACCTGCGTGTTGCCTGCGCCAAAGCTGCCCAGGACCAAATGACCGCAGAGAGTGCCCGCTTCTTGTCATGTCTGGACGCTCCACCTCACCCTGCGCTGGGCACACAGCTGGTCATAGGCGCGCTCTGTTCTCACTAGGACAGGTCCTGCTGCATGGCTTCATACAAGTGCCAGGCCAGTATTTCAACACACGCTCCGCACAAGAGAAGACAGGAGCACAGCAGCCCAGCATGCAGAGAGGCTACACCAGCTGTCTAAACGATGAACTGAATTTTAAGGCTATATCGTAATACTCAGAAGGTGAAAACAACGGAAGCTTTTCTCATTTTTCCAGCCTTTTGGTTAACATCATGAAGAAAAGAGATAAAAATGTAAATATTTGTTGCCCTCAAATGGCTTCATTTATCATTTCAAAGAAGCAATTACAGTGGGAAACCCCAACTGTCCCCAAGGAACACACTGACATGAAGCTACACCTGCTGAGACTGGAAAGCGTGCAAACTGCACGTGTGGTGCTCTCTCCGTGCATCTGTTCTTCGTTAGGGGGCACAAACAGCCACACTAAGCTGACCTTTCCAGCTCTGCAAACCTCATGACGGACAAATCCTGAGGACTGCCCGACAGAGGGAAGACTGTTATTCTAAGTTCAGCTACCTGAGGGCTCAGAAAGCTGTCATTTCTAAAAAGACTATCAGTCTCCCATTTAAGAAATATGGAAAAACACTGTTTTCCAGCATTTGTTTTGAAATATCGTTTATATCAAAAGATAGGCTTCAGGGCCAGGGCCTGCGCTGCCCGCAGAGGGGAAGCACACACAGCACGCGGCAGTAAGCGCCAACCAGGCAAAGGCCCTGTGGGGACCCACACTTTAGGGCCACCAAACTGCAGCCATAGGCCACCTATGCACCAGGCAGCTGGAGTTACGAGAATTGAATCTGCATAGATGTGTGAGTAAAAGGCACGGGTTTTAAGGCAGTCGATTCATATGCGGTAGCTGGGTGCTGCAGACTGCATATGGCTGGTCTCTTGTGAATGGCAAAGCATCAGTAAAGACAACCCTCTCTTTGTAATCTGCACGGTATGTGGACCTGTGACACTGTACAGGGAAGCAGACCAAGGCATGAACAGCGTGCGTGGGCAAGGTCACTAGAGACTCCCTGGGAAGACCAGAAGAGTGGACAGTCCCCAGAGATGCAGAAGGCACACCCACCACGGGAGGCGAGGACACTTGCACGGATCCGTGGCCCAGTGACCGTCCTCTCTGACGCAGCACCTGCCTTCACGCTGAGGCGCTTCAAGCTTCAAAGGATCTAAAATGTACCTGTGTACTCCACTGAGGGGAAGTAGCACTCGGACGGGCTTTCAGTGAGATGAAGCAGGAACTTCTCAAGTAATTCTCCTAAAGCTGCAATAAACAGGAGAACAGTTAGGGCATTAAAGGTCAAGAGGACTACACGCAAATGCACCTCTAAGTGGGACTAGCAGGGAAGAACCGCTGCTTCAGAGCGGTACCCTGAAGAGGTCCAGTGCAAGTGCTTATGGTTTCCATGTCCATGACAGTGCTTCTGACCTGCATTTTAATAGTTTAGCAGAGAAAGTACTCAGTGCAAAGCTGAACAGGAAAATCTGCCATGTTTCAACTCTAAGGTTATTTCCAAAGTTGCTGAATGACTCCCACACCCTAATTAGGCCATCATGTTGCACCACAATGATTTGCACAGACGGAGAAAAAGCAGCAGCCCTCACACCCAGGGCTGCTGCGTGGCACGTGCTCCTGTCTGAACCATGACACAGTACGTGGGGGTCTCCAAGGCTCGGCAACTGGTGGCGCACACACAGGAGTGAGACCAAAGGGACGCTCACCTGCTGTGGCTTGGAAATCACAAGACGACCCTTCCTCCAGGCTGGTTTGATAATGTGACTGTGTTTGCATACAGCATGACTCCAAATACTCAGGGTATGACAACTGACACCCAAGCCGGTGTCTTTCTTTTGCTGAGAAGAAATGCACTGTAGCACTAAGTGACTCGCTCAACGATGCAGCAGACCAGCTGTCACCATCTTTTAAATGTGTGCCCTCGCTAAACCGTGGCTACTCACGGAGGCCTATGCTAACACCGGCCCGACCTCACACCCGTGCCCATGAAGGGTCAATGAGCGCTCCGCAGGTGAGAGGCGCAAACCACAGAGACATGCTGTGCTTTTCAACAACCGTAGATGAGGAGCCATTGACATCATACTTTGAGAGCTAAGGGTAAAAGTGAAGTTTTGATTCATTGTGCTTGCGGTAGCGAAGGCCATATATATGAAGGGTCTAGAAAGGCAAATATACACAGAGACAGAAAGGACACCCGCACTGTGTGACACTTATTTTATGGCCACGTTGCTTACATCAATCAGTCCTGCCTTCCAATCAGAAGCACAAGTCCTATTACACTTGTAAAATTCCTAATAGTCTTTTTTTTTTTTTTTTTTTTTTTCCGGGACCAGGGTTCGAACCCCTGACCTTACACTTGCCAGGCAGGCACTTGTGCCACGGAGCTATCTCCCAGGCCCGACAGTATTTCTCGTATGAACATTTACATGAGAAATAGCTCTGAGGTGAGACCTTTCAGTTGCTATATATATAAATTTCTTTTCTCCAAATCACAATATTGTCTCTTAAGATTATGAAATTTACAGGAAAAAAGCAATGTCGTGATGAGGTTCAGATATAATCAGTCTTAGTTTAATAAGATTAAGCAATTGTAATTATTGTGTAAGCAATACACTGGCAACAAAGATCATGCACTCTGTGGTGCCGGCTTCTACAGACCGAAACAGTAGCAGAAGGACAACTCGGCGCGTGGAGGCGTTGGGACTGTCGGCTGGATTCACGTCGCAGACCCGCCTTCCAGACCGTCACAGCAAGGCAGCACCAGGCCCCCCAGGAGAGCTTGGGCTCATGCTTGCTCCGTTGGCACCTGGCATAGACTCAAACATGAGTAGCCTCTCAAGCCCCGAAACCTGGAACCACAGTTGTTGGTCTTTCTCTAACTTGCTATTCTAAGCTATTTCATCACAGTGACAGAAAGCCGAGAAGCACAGAAGACAGGTGCCCAGAGGCAGGCCTGCTGCAGTGGCTAACCACGCACATCGCAGCCTTCCAGGGTGGCTTGCTGGTGCTGCGGTGTGCTGGCGGCCGACTGCACAGTCTGAATGCAGTGAGCAGAGCTAGGGGCGACCTGAAGTGAGCTGGGAAGGCCAGCATGACCAGAGGAACGGAGGCAGCAAAGCCTGTGCCCCTGCAACTTCAGAGGGGACTCGGGTGAGAGGTTCCTGTGACGCCTTGGCAAAGAGCTTGCGCACCTGTGTCCATGTGCTGAGGCTGCAGGAGGCTGAGGGAACAGGTGGGAGGGGTCTGAAGGCAGCATGACATTTATGCTGAGGGTGGTGCTGGCTTCATTTTGCCAGAATTGGGAGTGAAAAGCTGAGCAGGGAGACCTGAAAATCCTGTATTTCCACCAGAAAAGAAGTGTGTGCCACGTCGAGGTCCTGGAGAGCGCGGTGCTTGGAGAGGTCAGGGCCATTAAACAGGAGCTCCAGGTTCGAACCTCAGTGGGGCCATGGTGGGGGAGTGGGGCAAGTACTCCCGCACTGGGACACCATGAAAGACGCTATGAAGGCACGTGCGGAGTCGGCCAGGGCAAGGAAGTGAGCGGGGAACCTCCTGTGAAAGGCTCTGCTTAGACGCAGGGCCAGCAGGCCTCTGGGGTCACTGCAGCTGTGGCCCAAGCTGGAGCTGGCGACATCGCTCACTGAATGCTGGTTTGCAGTCACACAGTGTGCAAGGGCTAGGGCCAAGGAGGCTTCCATTGAGAGTGCCATGTAATGCCTGGGGAACCAGGCAGTGGGCACCCCAATCTGCATAGGGAGTCCCTGGGGGGCAGCGTGTGATGCTGGGAGAATGAAGCAGAAGCTGTCAGGGAGACACCCAGACGATGGAGACAGCCAGAGCCTGGACTGCTGGCAGGGGAAAGCCACAGAGCAGAGCCCCACAGGGAGGCTGTACTCCCACACCAAACGGCCATGGGCTGCCCAAGCCCCCTGGGGCCCACACCTTGCCCAAGTGCCCCAGAACCCAGCTGTACAGGAGAGGCCAGAGCGTGCACCCTGTTGGGTTCTGGGTTTTCTGTGGTCCAATTCTTTCTTAGTTTCTCCTATCCATTCTCCCCTGACCTTTGACACAGGAATGTGTACACTGTATCTTAGGAGGACATCTTGCTTTTTATTTTAACAGGGGCTTAAAGCTGAAAGTTTGCCTTGAGTCTCACAGAAAGAAGACTTTGCAGGCAGACTATTTAGCAACGTTGGAACTGCTCACAGACTATGAGCAGCTTTTGTAATGAGGCTAAGTGCATCATGATGATGAGGTAGACAGAAGACTGCAGGTGGGAACAGGATGGTCCAGTTCAGACAAGGCGTGTTCTGCAGAAGGCTTACTGGGTGAAGCCCTGATTGCTGATGGGCTCTCTGGGGGTGACTGAGTCCCAGAGACCACCGCTCAGCACCTGACTGTTCACACCACCTGCTCAGCACTGCAGTGAAGCCAAAGGAGCCCCGGAGAGCGCCAGCCCTTCCCACTCCCTCGTGGCCACCCCCTGCAGTGGACTTCAATGGCAGCGATCAGCTGCTAAGCAGGCTCCTTGCAGCTATGGCTCCTCTCCCACACCTGCATACACACAACTCAATATTCCTCCAGCAGGCTTCTTTGTTTAAAACCCTAACTCTGTTAACAATCTTGATTCCCCTTTGCCTACAAAACATGAGCCCACTTAACTTTTATTATGTATTCATTTCTCAATTTCTTATCCAGTATTCACTGTGTCATATACTTACCATAAGCCAAGCATTATGATTTTATAATTAGGAACTATAAACAGTGAATAAAGCCTAAGTTTTGCAGTGTTAGCAATGAAACCCAGGACATCGTGCATGCTCAGCAGGGGTGCTCTGGCCCCGGCCAGCCATCACTCTGTGCTTCTACATTGCTTGCCATATACAGAAGCAGCGCTGCTAACATGAAAACCTAACGCCCAAAATGCCCCGAATCTGAAACTCTCCAAGCACTGCCACTAGGTGCAAAGTTTCAGATTTTAGAGTTCGATAGGTGACGGATGTTCAGCTGGCAGAGCTTACGCAAGCGTTAGAACCTGTGAAACACTCCAAATGTGTGCAACTCGGGCCCCTGGCTCTCTGGATCTGGTATTGAGCCTTGAAAACCATCTGGATGCTCCAACCACTTTCGCTTGATACCCAGGGAGAGCATACAGCAGGCTAGCTTAACCGTGGTAAACAGCACAGGGGATCAGGCCAAGAAGCGGGCTGTGAAAAAAGTCCATTCGGTGTGAGAGCCATGTATCAGGCAGGCACACCAGGAGGACGCGCTGAGCCAGGCCAGTAATGGCACAGGACAATGCTGGGAGACGGGATGCGGGGACAGCGAACCCCAGCCCATGCAAACCCTGGCCCACGTGGCCTGTGCCACGTCCAGGCCTCTCGGCGTGGCCTGCCGAGCTCTCAGGCCACGTGGCAGTATGTCTTCACAGCCACTGACACTGAGCGCCCCAGAACTCAGCTGCTGGTCTCCCTGCTCTGGACGGCGTCAGAGCTCGCACATCACCAGCTCGCCTAAGTGAGTACAGATTTCAGTCTCCGTACTGCAGGCCAGAATGAAACGTGACAGTCATAATGGGCCAGGCCCCAGAGTGGGTGAAGGCAGCCCACAGAAAGCGGGTTCACAGAATTCAGTGAGCAGCTGCAGAGACCCCGTGAAGAGCCGCAGAGCGGCGTCCGCATCGCCTGAAATCCATGAACTGGGGTCTGGCTTCTGGCATGGCACCCCGAGGGGGGCACAGAGTCTCAGGAGTGCAGCTGTGGGCACTGGGGACCCGGTCCCTTCTCTGCTCTTTGCTTTCAGCCCAGGCTTAGGCCCCCAGGAGCTGCTTCCAGGCCCTAGACCCAGAGCAATGACTACATGCTCAAGTCCCAAAGCTGTAATCCAATATAAACTTTTCCCTTAATAAGTTGGTTGTTGCCATTATCTGTGTTAGAGACTGTAAACTAACACAAGACATGTATTTACAGGCAAAGAAAATGATATTCAATAATGTATTGAATGGAAAAACAGAAGAAAACGGCACACTTGCTACTGATTCATTCTGACAAAAATTACAAACAGTGACAATCACTGAATTATACCTAACTTTCACTTCTTAGTTATACTTACTTAAACTAATCACACATTAGACTGCAACAGTCCAGTTGGGGAATGGAGAAGACTTGAATTAAAGTGTCGCTTGCAAACACAGATTAGAGACAACTTTAGGGAGAGAATCTCCCAGACACGGTCTCTGCAAGGACCCCAGCCCTGGGGGATAACAGAGAGGAGTCGCAGAGGAGCAGCTTTCTCCCTTTATCCAGCAGATGTTACAGACGATGATGAGAAAGGGACGCAGAAGACAGCTTCTCGCTGTCATGGCATTTCCCACGGTGTGCGTGATATGTGAGTCTAAACAAATTTTATTTCAAAACTGGGGGATGCATTTCTTTGTTGGCTCTGAGTATTCTTTCTTGGGAGGCAGTAGACTTTTGGAATCAGTACAGTGTTTTCTGAGCAAATCAGTACCAACTTCAGCAGCTATAGCTTCTATCAGTGTAGTTTCATGCTAAAATAAAGTAAGCCCAGATGCCGTAATGGGAAACCCAGGCACTCACCCGCTCCACTGATAACATTGCATTTGGCCTTCATCATTTTACAAAATTGTCTTCGGCAGTTTTCCAGCCACTCAGTTTGTTTATCGGACACTGTGAAGCATGATAATAGCTTGCCGAGATCACCATCTAAGAGGAGGGATAAAATGTTGTATTATAATATGACACACTACATATGCTCAAACCTGGGTATCAATGCTAACCATGTAGATGAGCTTCAAAGGAAAATACTGTAATTATAGCTTGCATATGGTCAATTACTGTCTATCACACCTTGTAAAAACTGACTAAATGGATTGCAAACTTACTGAAAGCATGGTTTGCTACTATGTTTTGACGAGCAGGATGAACACTGAGATTTCGCGACCCAGATGGACCTGAGTTGTACACATTCTCCGTACGTGCTCAGTGCAACTCTCTGCCTGGCTTTCAAAGCAAAGAGAAGGCACGCATGCACAAAGCTTGTAGTCAACCACTTGGTTCTTCCTTTTTGAAGAGAAAATATAGGACCAAAACTATCGAAAGTATGCTCCTCTGAAAAGCCGCCAATTCAAGTATACAATTTTCACTTATTTTTATTTATTATCCATTAAAGATAAATTTAAATTCAAGCAAAATGTATCTGGAATTCCCACAGTGGTTGAGACGATGCCACTCCCTCTGACTTGCGTCATCTACGGGGCGCACACGCGTGCCTAACGTAGCCCTGCTCAGCGAGGATCAGACCGGAGGTGCGTGCCAAGACCCTGGCTGGCAGCTAGCACATGGCTGCAGCGATTCCCTGCAAGTTGCATGCCCCTCCACATACGCACATATGATAAGGTGTAACTCACACATCAAACAGTGTACCCAACATGACAGAGCAATTCTGAGGCACTACAGCGTCACCACTCCTGTGCCCAAAAGCCGCCGCTAAGTGTACTAAGGACGTATGGCAGCATGGTGCCAGCCAACCTGTGGCCAGCACAGAGACTGAGAGACTCGGCATGCAGCGCTCTCCTAGGCTCGTCCCTCCTGGCAGACACGGAGAGACAGAGGGTGCTTCGTTGCAGCACACAGAACAAGGCACAGCTTAAAGCTTGTGAATTATTTATTTTGGAATATTTCATTTAATATTTTCAGATTGCAGGTGACCATAGGAAACTAAAACTATAGAAGTTGAGACCACAGACAGGGAGGGACAACTGCAAGTACACACAGGCACAGGACTAGCAAGCCTGGCATCCACATTGGAACGGGCAAAGCTGCTTATCCCCAAGCCATCACACTATCAAGGCACCTGGACAGCCACCAGACACATGCATACATACATATATGCATACATGTACACACATGCAAATGCACACATACATATTTTAAATTGATAACATATGTTAATATTCCCTTACTTGACATTTACATCACAAAAAAGCCTGACATGAAAGGTACCCACCATGTCTCATATAATATAAGACAGAAACATACAGTGACAATAGACTGACTTGAAATAGTGAGACTGTGACTGTACAAAGCACTTCACAAATAAACTACATAGCTTTTTGTGACAGTTTCAATAATAAAAGCAATAGTTAAATGAAAATTTACCAAATTAAATCAAAAGAGAAAAAAATCATTTAAAATACTTAAAATCTTTAAACTCAAAAAATAACAAATAATAGCCAGGCATGGTGGTGCACGCCTGTGATCCCACTACTTGGGAGGCTGAGGCAGGAGGATCAGTGTGAGTTCTAGATCAGCCTGGGCCACAAAGGTGAGCTCAAGACCAGCCTGAACTGCACAGTGAGACCTTGTCTCAAAAAGACTAAATAAATAAATAAATAAATAAATAAATAAAATAAGGGCTGGCCAGATAGCTTAGCAGTTTAAAGCCCCTGCTAAGACACACACAGGGGCCAGGGTACAATCTCCAGCATGTCATGCGAGCGTTTTATCCCTGGCATGAGTGCCAGCCCCTCCCCTGGAGTGCACTGAGATAGGAATTGGCACCGGGCATGGTGGTACACGCCTGTAATCTCAGTCAGCACTTGAAAGACTAAAAACAGGAGAATCACTAAGAATCACTAGGAATCACTAGGAGACCCTGTAGACCCTATACTAAATACAATAATAATAATAATAATAATAATAATAATAATAATAATAATTTCATTGAAAACTATGTTACCATTAACAAAACAAATTTAATTTCAAATATATCTTGACACAGAACAGATAAAAATTTGACATAATAAAATTCACACTTCCTTAGAATAGGTACACTGTTTCCCTAAGAATTACTTTTAGTTTGTTAAATGAAACTAATAAAATCATTGTTAGTACACATGTGGCTGCACTTCTGGGTCTGTTTCCTACTGTTTCTTTTTCTTTCTCTTCTACCCACGTGTAACCCTGCCTTCACCCAGGCCAACAGAAGCCATTACTATGTCTCTTGCAAACAGGCGCCGTCCAAACTGCTCTTGCACAAGTGTGCAGCCGTGCATGAATTCTGACCTTCT
>PVJA010020857.1:24169-36505 GCA_004027025.1 Myocastor coypus | reverse complement strand
TAACATCTGGTTCCGCTTTCACTATAGCCAGCCTCTCATTTGTAATTTGTTCTGTATATTTTCTATATGCAGCACTTTGAGGAATTTGATCAAGAACATCAAGAATCTTTGTATACAATATTCTTAGCCTCTCGTGCGGCGTCTCGCACACGGCCAATCCCATGAGGCCAGTGGTCTTCTTCAGCGCGCCCGCCATAACGGCCTTATTTTGCTTTTTGATACAGGGTCTCACTATGCAGTTGGGACTCATAGTGATCACACTGTCTTAGCCTCCTCCCTAGATTATAGATGTGCTGGGTTTATAGGTGTGTGGCACTGGGCACCTGGGTTCAGGCCCAGCACAGCATGAGGTACCAGGGATTGAACTCGGGACTTTGGGTTTGCCAGGGGGGCAAGCTATCTCCAGCCCTAAATACTATTTTTCAAGAATATGGGTTTTTGTCTTTTAATTTATTTCTGTGGTGCTGTATGTTGAATCCAGAGCCTTATGCAAGTTATACAATGCCACATACGTTGAACACTGAGAGCCTGTAGGCTGGCGATGTGCAGTGACAGTGATGTGCATAGTTGATACAAACAACATGACACTTGGCCAGCTAGGGACAGTGGGCAGATCTATCCCATACCTGGAGATTTTGTCTGATTTTACAACAAGGCAGGTTCATATCTGAATAGTTTTTTATATGTTTTTGTAGGATGCTTATTTAACCTAATGAGCTGTAGCTTGTGTTTTTCTTAGAGTGCTTGACTTATCCATATAAACTCCCAGTAGGTCTTTAAGCATGGTAAAGGGCCATTGCAAGCATAGTAGAACATATGTGGTTACCGTGATGCCATGGACGAAAGGAGGAAGAAACAACAACAACAAAAGTTAGGGGCCCGGCAGGATGGCTCAGTGGTCTAAAGCGCCTGCTTAGGAAAGCTTGGGCGGCTGCAGGGACCGCGGTTCGATCCCTGGCACCACATGCTGTGCCAGCCCTGCTCTCAGAGCGGGCTGAGCTGGCCATAAAAATGAGTGAATAAACAAATAAAGGTTCTAGCCGGGCGTGGTGGCGCACGCCTGTAATCCCAGCACTCGGGAGGCTGAGGCAGGAGGATCGGTGAGAGTTCGAGACCAGCCTGGGCTACGAAAGTGAGCTCAGGACCAGCCTGAGCTGCATAGCGAGACCCTGTCTCAAAAAGACAAAAAACAAAAACAAAAACAAAAAAAACAAAGGTTCTGAAACAAGAAATAAAATAAAATTTTTTTTAAAAAGTTAAAGGAAAAAGTTAACAAAATGGGTGCTTTTTTTTTTTTTTTTTTTTTTGAGATGGTCTCAGTATGTAGTGGGGTTGGCCTTGAACTCATAGTGATCCTCTTGTGTCAGCCTTCTAAGTATTGGGATATTTTTTCCCTCCAAAAAGATAAACTAATGCACTTAATGCTCTAAGTCTTGCACCACTCCAGCCTTTCAAAAACATTCTTTGACATTGTGAAAAATGATGCTTATAGTCTTTTTTTTTTTTTTTTTTGGTCTTTTTGAGACAGGGTCTCACTATGCAGTTGAGGCTGGCCTTGAGCTCACTTTTGTAGCCCAGGCTGGTCTCGAACTCACATCGATCCTCCTGCCTTAGCCTCCCAAGTGCTGGGATTACAGGCGTGCACCACCATGCCCGGCCCATGCTTATAGTCTTTACAGACTATCACAAAGAAAATGTCAGCCGGGCGTGGTGGCTCACGCCTGTAATCCCAGCACTTGGGAGGTTGAGGCAGGAGGATTGGTGCGAGTTCGAGACCAGCTTGGGCTACAAAAGTGAGCTCAAGGCCAGCCTGAACTGCATAGTGAGACCCTGTCTCAAAAAGACCAAAAAACAAAACAAAAACAAAAACAAAGAGAATGTCTTAGTTGAGAAGGAACTTCAAGTGGCTTCTCAATAGCAAAGCTTCCTAAATTCTTTTATTTTGACCCCTCAGCTTCCTTGCTTGAGTTTTGAGGCTTTCTAGCCAGCAGTGCTCTCGCACCTATTCACGTGATCCTTCTTTGTTCTGTATCTCTGCAAGCTATCCTAGATGCCCTCCACCCCTATACACCAAACACACACACACTTAGGGATTGAACCCAGGAGTGCTCTACCACTGAATTATATTACAATCCTACTCCTCACTTCCTTGAGACTTGACCTGGTTAAATTGCCCTGGATGGGTTGTGCTTCTCGGTAGCTGAGATTACAGACGTGCAGTACCATGATCCTCTGGGCTAGACTTTTTTTTTTTTCATTACTTGAACCTAGACCAGTCTTTTTGAGATATATTTATTCTTCCGAAGAACTCATGGATTGTCCCTTCTGTGCTTTTTTTTCTGCTTGGTTTACTTTGAAAATACCAAGTTAAGGCTGGCCAAATAGCTCAGTCTAGGTGTAGTGGTGTGCATCTGTGATCCTAGCTCCTGGGAGGTTGTAAGCAGGCAGATCACTATGAATCCAATCTAGTGGTGAGACCCCCTAACACCCTGTAGAGCCTTCCCCCCCCAAAAAAAACAAAAAAACATATACCACGTTCTTGATTTTTTGTTTATTTATTATTATTATTTTTTTGACTGGAGTTTGAACTCACGACCTTATACTTGCCAGGAAGGCACTTGTGCCATGGAGTTATCTCCCCAGGCACCCTGCTTTTTTAGGCTGGCCTTGAGCTCACTTTTGTAGCCTACACTGGTCTCAAACTCACACCAATCCTCCTGCCTCAGCCTCCCAAGTGCTGGGATTACAGGTGTGCACCACCACACCCAGCTTAACTTTAAGATTTAAATGTAATATTTGTAGAGGTAATAATTCATTGAGAAAATGTGAACATATACATCATATCAAAAATGGTAATTTTTATTTTACTTTATTACTTAAAACACGTCGACCTAGGATTTAGCTCAAAGGTACAACACCTGCCTGGCAAGTGCAAAGGCCTGAGTTTGAGTCCTGGTACCAATAAATAAGTAGTTAAAATAACAACACATGCTTGGACCAAATTGAATTTGGTATTCTTTAGGTTGATGTTTCTAGCAACGGAACATATTTTTCCCACAAAAGTCAGGACCTTAGGGGCTAGGGAGATAGCTTCGTGGCACAAGTGCCTGCCAGGCAAGTGTAAGGTCGTGAGTTTGAACAACCCTGGTTCCACCAAAAAATTCAAAAAAAAAAAAAAAAACAAAATCGAAGACCTTGCCATGAAGCCATACTTCTTTCAGGACAGATCGCTGGCATGCACTACAGGTTGGAGCTTACAAGAGGAAAACCCTCGAAACACCTGCCAACTCGATGTTGCATGGATTTTGCATGTGATATATATCATACTACATATTTGCAAATTAATACACTCAGCCCTAGGTTTTCCTTCCTGGGCATCTCCACGGGCTAAGTCGCCAACCTGTGCATCCCTGCCCACTGCACCGTTTAAAAAAGTATCTCTGTTAAGACAGAATTTATCCACCGAAAGTACACAATTACAAAGTGTTTAAATGGCCATCGCAACCATCTAGTTTTAGACATTTTCGTGCTGGAAACGAGGGTGTTAGGGAGCAGTCCCGCCCACGCCGAGGCTGTGCACCAGCAGAGGTGTTCGCGTTCGAGCGTGCACTGGGTACGCGCAATGCGCGTTCTAGTGTCCTAGCGTCTGGCCGCGGCGAGCGGGGCGGGGGCGTGGTGGAGCGGGGCGTGGCCGGCGCGGTGGGGGGCACAGGGGGCTCTGCGCGGGGGGGAGATCCGGAGGCGGGGGCGCCGGCGCTGCGCATGCGCGCTGCATTGTTTTGACTGAAAATGCCGTCGGTTTCGAAAGCTGCGGCGGCGGCGTTGAGCGGGTCCCCCCCGCAGACCGAGAAGCCGACCCACTACAGGTCAGTGCCCGGCCCGCCGCCCGCGCCGCCCAGTAGCTGAGGAGCGGCCTGCGCGCTCCTGGCCTGGGTTTGGGGTGTCGCGGCAAAAGGTGCAACACTCGCGTCTTCGCCCCCAGCTGTCTGGCTTCGGTCCGGGTCTCGGCCTTGGTGGGCCACGCCGTCGGGACGCAAGCTGCTGCGCCTGGCTTGGGAGGTGGATGCGAGGTCGGGGGCTGGGTGCGCGCTTGGGCACACAAGTCGGCGCAGCCGTGGCTGGGATCGGGAAGCGGGCCCAGGTTTTGGGGATATGGGCAGCACCTGGTCTTGGGATAGTTAAGCGATCCTATAACTCATGCTGCCGCCGCCTGAGATTGGGAGGCGGCGCCCAGAGTCTGGGGTGGTTCCAGGGCTCGGGGCTGGAGGCCGCGAGGGCTTCGGGTCAGCGTTTGAGATTGTGAGTCATGGGGCCGCGCCTGAGATTGGGGGTCGCATCCGCAGTGGGGATGGAATTCCACCTGGAGGACATCTGGAGTGGGAGTGCGGGTTTGCACCTAGGACTGAGGAACTGCGCCTGGAGCCGGAGAAGGTTGCGCCTAGGGCGGGGAACAGAACCTATGATCTGGGGAACGCGCCCTGGTGGGATCGGCTTCTGGAATCATCAGGGATTTGGGTGGGGGGCGTTGTTGTTGGATGGAGGACTGCATCTGGGGTCAGGGAACTGTGCATCTGGGGGCTGGAAAGTCGGGCTGGGGCAGGGAGATGGTGTCTGGGGTCTGGAAGATTGCCCCTGGGGCTGGGGGTTGTGTCTCGGTTTTGGGAAGTCGCGCCTGGGGTAGGAGACCGGGTTGGGCGTGGGTATGGCGGTCTGGAGTTACCTGGGCTCCGTGAGGGGGGTGTCACACCTTTGGGACCCTGCTCAGCCCACAAGTCTCGGGGCCGCCCGACGGCGGAGGCGACCCGCAACGCTGTTTGTCGTTTTAGGTATCTAAAGGAGTTTAGGACAGAGCAGTGCCCCCTGTTTGTGCAGCACAAGTGCAGCCAGCACAGGCCATTTACCTGTTTCCATTGGCATTTCCTAAACCAGCGCCGCCGCAGACCGCTCCGCAGGCGCGATGGCACCTTCAACTACAGCCCCGATGTGTACTGCTCCAAATACGACGAGGCCACCGGCCTGTGCCCCGACGGTGACGAGTAAGTGGGACTCTTGTGGGCCACTGGAGGGTGCCCCTCAGCTGGATGAGGTTTTGAACCTCAGTACCAGCACGCTGCTCACGTGGCATCTCTGACTGGAGGAATGTATTTACAATTCCTTCTCCAGTGATGGAGGGTCAGTTACCCATTTTTAAGCCAATTTGGATCTTTAGGTGTCTTTTTTGTTTTTGTCTTTTTGAGACAGGGTCTCACTTCATAGTTTAAGCTGGGCTTGAACTTACATTGTACCTCAGGCTGGGCTGAAAGACGAGTGATCCTTCTGCCTCAACCTCTCAAGCACTGGGGTTACACGCTAGTATCACCACACTCTGAATGCTTTTAGGTTTTTTGAGGCTGTATCTCACTTTGTATAGTTCAAGTTAGCCTTGCAGTCACTACTGTATGTAGCCCAGGCTGATCACTAGTAGGGATCCTTGCCTTGAGTGCTGGGTTTATAGGTATGTGTAACAATATCCAATATAGGCCAGTTTGAGAGAGTAATGTGTGTTGTAGGGATAACTTGCATTGTCAAAGACAATTTGACTTCATTTCCCACTCTTGATTGCTCCTCAGTCCTTCAACTTTTCCTTCTTAGAGCCACCCCTTGGGAGAGACAACTCTCAGGTTTAGGACTACTTTGCAGTGGCATGTGCTCACACTATAGAAGTCCTTAGTGTTAACCTTCTTTCTGTTTATGCATTTTAATTTTTAAGCAAATTGATAGGAAAATTATCTTATTTGCAGACTCATTTACATAACACCTTCAAAACTTAAGAAGTCAAGTTTTATTTATTTAATTTTTTAAGTTTTTTGATGGTGTTAGCAAAGAAGTCTATTTTGGAGTATAGACATAGGGAAAATCCAAGTCAGACTGTCTTCAGAGAATGGTGGAGCACAATGTTTTGCCTTCCTCTTGTGGGCTGTTTGGGAAGAGGAGAGGTGGCTCAGTTGTACCTAAAAGTGAGGTGGCAGGCTCTCTTGAAGGGATCTGATTTTCTTTTATTATTTTTTTTAATTTTTAAAATTTTTGCCGGGCATGGTGGCACACGCCTGTAATCCCAGCACTTGGGAGGCTGAGGCAGGAGGATCGGTGAGAGTTCGAGACCAGCCTGGGCCACAAAAGTGAGCTCAAGGCCAGCCTGAACTGCACAGTGAGACCCTGTCTCAAAAAGACAAAATAAATAAATAAATAAATAAATAAATAAATAAAATTTTTATTTATTTATTTGGTATAGGGTCTCTCTGCAGCTCAGACTCATAATGCTACTCCTGTCTCAGCCTCCTCAGTGCTAGGATTACAGGCATGCACCACCACCCCAAGTTTCTGATTTTGACCGCCGGCATGGCATGGATGGATTTTGGGGCCGGCTTGACATGCTATCTCCCCAGCCCCAAAACTTAGACTTTTTTTTTTTTTTTTAAATGTATTTAGTACAGGTTCTCACTACATAGACTGGACTTGTAGTGATCCTCCTGTTTTCAACCTCTGAAGCACTAGGATTATAGGCACGTACCACCATGTGAGTCTCAATTGGTGTCCCCTGGCATGCTGGGAATTGAACCCTGGTCTCTGTGCCTGCCTAAGCAAGTGCTTTAGTCACTGAGCTCTCTGGCAGCCTACCCCCCCCCCACCACCACAAAGCTTAGACTTTAGACTCCAGTGGGATGGTGATATCTTAAAAATTGTAACACTCCCTGGCAAGGTTTTTACTGGTTACCAAATAATTATATAGTTGTCACTAACACACCTTGAAGCCTAAATTTAAAAATACTGTAGCCAGGCCAGGTATTGGTATACCCTTCTAATGCAGCACTCTTGGAGGCAGGAGGATCACAAGTACAGATACACCCTGGGCAACTCAGTGATTTAGCAAGACACTGCTATGAAGTTAAATAAATAAAAGAGGAATGGAGATGTAGCCCAGTGTGAAGACCTGGGCCTAAGCCCCAATGCCACGAGAAAACAAACAAACAAACAAAAAGTAGCCAGCTCCATTTTGGTTAAGACCGGTTCTGGGGAGATAGCTCTGTGGCACAAGTGCCCGCCTGGCAAGTGCAAGGTCATGAGTTTGAACCCCGGTCCCACCATATCTATCTATCTATCTATCTATCTATCTATCTATTTTTTTTTTTTTTCCTTGTTTCAGAACCTTTGTTTGTTTATTCACTCATTTTTATGGCTGGCTCAGCCCACCCTCAGGGCTGGCGCAGCATGTGGTGCTGGGGATCGAACCTCGGTCCCTGAACCCGCCCAAGCTTTCCCAAGCAGGGGCTTTAGACCACTGAGCCATCCCGCCAGGCCCCTAAGATGGTGTTCTGTTAGAGCTTTTTTTTTTTTTTAGTAGATTTTATTTTAAAGAATAAAAATAGCAGAAACAAAGAAAAACAGTAACAAGAGTATAATACATATAGTATAGAATTTCAAAACAAGGAAAATTTAACAATGGTTTATAACATTTTCATCATCAAATCTGTTTAGATTAATAGATATAGGTATGTAAGATTGATCAAACAATTAAACATTAACACTTTCAAGAAACATTATTTTTTTTAACTCTTCCAAATACATTTTGTATTTAAGTCACTCTTCTAAAAAAAAAAATTACAGGGGTTGAAGATGCAGAAAACGCAAGGTCTTGAGATTGATTCCTGGTACCACCCAAATTTTATTTATTTATTTCTTCTTTTGAATCTTTACACTAGGCGTACTATATGATATTTGCATATGTGGGTCTGGTTTATTTTACTTATGAATATATGTTCAAGATACATCCACTTATATATGAAGTCTCCTAGTTTATCATTTCTTATAGCTGAGTAATACTCCATTTTATGAAAATACCACATCTTTTTCAACCATTCTTCAGATGATGGGCATTTTGGTTGTTTCCATGATTTGGTAGTGCTCTTATTTAATAGCTTTTTTTTTTCTTTTTTTTTTTTTTTAATAGCTTTTTGACCTACTGCTTTCTTTTTTGGGTTTGTGTATGTTTTGTTTTTTTTGTTTTGGTTTGAAACAGAGTCTCATTATGTAGCTCAGACTGGCCTTGAACTCTTTGTCAGTCCTCCTCCTTCACCCTTGTACTAGGATTATAAGCATTTGCTGGGCCTGGCAGGATGGCTCAGTGGTCTAAAGCGCCTGCTTAGAAAAGCTTAGGCGGCTGCAGGGACTTCAGTTCGATCCCCAGCACCACATGCTGTGCCAGCCCTGCCCTGAGGGTAGGCTGAGCTGGCCATGAAAATGAATAAATAAACAAACAAAAGTTCTGAAACAAGAAATAAAATAAAATAAAAAATTCTTTAAAAAAAAAAAAAGCATTTGCCATCACACTTGGTTTGAGCTACTATTTTCTGAAAACACTTCTTTATTTTAGTTTTAAATTTTATTTTGAGGGCCCAGTGGGATGGCTCAGTGGTGTAAAGCGCTTGCTTGGGAAAGCTTGGGCAGCTTCAGGGACCACAGTTCGATCCCCGGCACACATGCTGTGCCAGCCCTACCCTCAGGGCAGGCTGAGCTGGCCATAAAAATGAGTGAATAAACAAATAAAGGTTCTGAAACAAGAAAATAAATAAATAAATAAATACAACAAAAAATTCTAAAAAAAAAAAAAAGAATTATTTTGACTTTTTGAGACCAGGTCTCACTATATAGTTCAGGCTGGCCTTGAGCTCACTTTTGTAGCCTAGGCTGGTCTTGAACTCGCACTGATCCTTGTACCTCAGCCTCCCAAGTGCTGGGATTACAGTCATGCGCCACCATGCCTGGCTTCTTTAAAAGTGACTGTCTAGCTGAGGTCTGGTCAGAGTTCCCAATTTCCCATGGTCTCTGGATCACTTTGAGACTCCTGCCTGAGTCTGGAATAGGGATCCTGGGAGTGTGAAGACTATTATGTATTGTCTCATCCCATTGAAGTTGGGCCTGAGGACTCTTAACAGTATTCTGTGGTGATTTCTGCTGTGTGTGTGTGTGTATTTAGTACAGGGCCTATAGGGTGTCACTACACAGATCAGAATTATAGTGATCCTCTTGTTTTCAGCCTCCTAGGTGCTGGGATAACAGGCCTACACCACCAAGCCCAGTCTCTCTCTCTCTCTCTCTCTTTCTCTTTTAAGATGGAATTTCACTGTGTATCCCAGGCTGGCCTCAAACTGGCTTTATTCTTCCTGCCTTTTCCTCCTAAGTAATGTGATGACTGGCATGCAGCACCATGCCTATCTCTGATGATGCTTTTTTTTTTTTTTGTACTGAGAATTGAAGTCAGGATCTTATGTTTTCCAGGAAGATGCTGTGCCTACCTGGATAAGTTATGTCCCTGGCCCTCTGGTGATGCTTTTAATGTGGAAAGTCTCTCTTTTTGTTTTTAGATATGATCTGGCTAAGTAGTTCAGACTGGCCTTGAACTCACTATGTATCCCAGGCAGGCTTTGAGCTCTCTGTGATCTTCCTGCCTTTTAAGTATTGGGGTTACAGTTGTGTGCAGTCATGCCCAGCTCTTTTTTGTGGTTGTTTAGTACTAGTGATTCAATCCAGGGCCTTCACTCTGAACCACACCTCCAGTCATTGCCACTTTTTTAAAATTTTGAGGCACAGACTTGCTAAATAAATTGCCTAGATTAGGCTTATATTTTTGATTGATCCTCAGCCCCCACCAAATTTATCACCATGCCTGGTTTTTGTGTCTTTCTTTCTTTTTTTTTTTTTGAGACAGCGTCTCACTACGCAGTTCATGCAGGCCTCAAATGTAGGAGTTATCCTCAGCCTCCTGACTGTTGAGATTACAGGTGTGGGCCATCATGTCCTTTTTTTTTTTAACTCATCTATCTATCTATCTATCTATCTATCTATCTATCTATCTATCTATCTCTATCTACCTATTTATTTATGTTATGGCCAGCTCAGCCTGCCCTGGGGTGGGGCTGGTGCAGCATGTGGTGCTAGGGATCAAACTGTGGTCCCTGAGGTTGCCTAAGCTTGTCTAAGCAGGTGCTTTAGACTGCTAACCTATCTCTCCAGCCCCCCCCCCCCCTTTTGAGATGGGAGGGATCTCACTATATAGTTCATTCTGACCCAGGCTGGCATGAAACTCAGATTTTCCTGCCTCAACTTTGAGTGTTGGGATTGCAGGCCTGTACCACCACACCTACCTGTTTGTTCCTGAGAAGGGTCTTGCTACGTAGTTTGGACTTGCTTTGAGTTCACTAAATTGCTCAGGCTGGTTGTCCTCAAACTCATGATTCTCCTCCTTCAGCCTCTCTCAACTATTGCAATCACAGGTGTGGGCCATCATGTCCATCAGGTTCCCTCTCTCCCCCTTTTTTTTTGGTCTTTTGAGAATCAGGCTGGCCTTAAACACACAGTGATCCTCCTGCCTCTTCCTTTTTTTTTTTTTTTTCTTTCATATTTAGAGAATGGTCTACAGGGTCTCACTACTAGATAGGACTAGTAGTGATCTTCCTGTTTACACCCTCCCAAGAGCTGTAATTATAGGCCCACGCCACCATGCCCTGTCGGGGCCGGCATGGCAGGTGTGGGGATCAAACCTCCAGGCCCTGCGCCTACTTGCAGGCACTGTAACCCACTGAGTGATTTGGCTGGCCCTTCTGTCGCTTTCTTTTCTTGAGGCAAGGTCTCACTGTGTTTCCCAGGCTGGTCTTAAACTCCTAGACCTTTAGGACATCCTCCCACTTGAGCCTCCACTATAGGAGTAAGGGTCTACATCAGCATGTCCAGTGGTAACTTCTCTCTTCAAAAGCTCTTTTGGGAAAAAAAAAAAAAAATAAAAAAGCTGTTTTGGATTCCAAAGCTTGGATGTCCTAATATTAATACAACTTGTTCCTGCCCATTCAGATGGTTTCCAGATCTTACTTGGATAAACAATTTGGCAGTGAACATCTACTACCTCTAAGTAGTCATTTTCAGCTATACGCAAGTGATTCAGTAATATAGTTATTACAGATGTATTTTTTTTCCTTGTTTCAGAACTTTTGTTTGTTTGCTTATTTATTTTTCTGGCTGTCTCAGCCTGCCCTCTGGGCAGGGCTGGCGCAGCATGTGGTGCCTGGGGTCGAACCGCGGTCCCTGCAGCCGCCCAAGCTTTCCCAAGCAGGCGCTTTAGACCACTGAGCCATCCTGCCAGGCCCCCAGATGTATTTTTTAATTAATTTTTTTTCTTGTTTTAGAACTTTTGTTTGTTTGTTTGTTTATTTATTTATTTTTATGGCCGGCTCAGCCTGCCCTGAGGGCAGGGCTGGCGCAGCATGTGGTGCCAGGGATCAAACCACGGTCCTTGCAGCCACCCAAACTTTCTTAAGCAGGCGCTTTAGACCACTGAGCCATCCTGCCGGGCCCCTACTACAGATGTATTGACATGCAGCCCAGAGAACAGGAGAATTACTATGAGTCTGATCTGTGTAGTGAGACCCTGTAGAACCTGTACTAAATACAATAAAATAAAATAAAACATGCAGTCTACATGGTTTGCAGCTTTTTGAAAAACAAGCAGGGCTAGAATGCTTATTTGGTGTTTTCTACTTGAATGCATCCAATATACATCTACAGCTAATGAAAAGTCACATAGGTCTTTTTTTTTTTTTTCTTCTTGTTTCAGAACTTTTGTTTATTTTTATGGCTGGCTCAGCCTGCCCTGAGGGCAGGGCTGGCGCAGCATATGTGCTGGGGATCAAACCGTGGTCCCTGCAGCCGCCCAAGCTTTCCTAAGCAGGCACTTTAGACCACTGAGCCATCCTGCCGGGCCCCTTTTTTTTTTTTTTTTAAAAGCTTGTTGAATGTATGTCTTTTTGGAGGGAGTACTGGGGATTGAACTCAAGACTTTGTCTTGTCAGGTAGGTACTTATGCTGTTGAGCTATGTCCCTGGTTGTTTGACGTATGTCTCTAAAGATTTTGTAACTTTTATTGAACTTATGAAAGGACATGATTCAGTCCTTTGGTAAATATTTGGAAGGCTTCCTCCCCAGGAATCTCTCCTTAGCTATTTCTGCACTTTTCCCAAAAGAGGGCCTTTCCCTCAGTGCAAACATGGAATAGCGATTGTGTCTTACAGAGTTGCACACTCTGGTCCATGCATGGTTGCTGCAGAGATTGTAAATAGATTCTCCTTTTCAGTTTTCTAGTTCTCAAGACTTCTAATTTGGGTACATATACTGTCAACTTACTATAATTATTGTTGGTATACTGTGGTTATATCTCCTGCCCCTCTTTAGTATATATATATGTATGTATGTATATATATATATATATATATATATTTTTTTTTTTTTTTTTTTTTTTTTTTTTTTTTT
>PVJA010020857.1:0-24069 GCA_004027025.1 Myocastor coypus | reverse complement strand
AAATTCTCAGTTATCCCTCACAGTCATCTCCCCCCATGGGGACTCCTGTGGACACTCCTTTTCCTTAGTGGTTACCCTCTTTCTCCTCCTGGCTCTTTGTTTTGTTTGTACCAGGAATCGAACCCTAGGGTTCACACTTGCTAGGCCAGTGCTATTCCACTGAGCTAATTCTCTGGTCCTTCCTCCTGGCTTTTATCCTCCCATAGTGTCCAAGCGCCCCACTTGCCTCTGATGGGCAACCCATCAATCCCCCTTCGCCCTTGCGGGCACCTCACTGTTATCCCCTTTCCTGAGTGGGCAGTCATCCTCTCGCTGTCACCTCTTCTGTGACTAACTGCGCTGTGGCTCACCCCCTCAGCATTCCCTCAGCTCGGCTTGAAATGCCTTTGTTCTGGTGGCCACGCCCCTTCCCCAGCGAGAGCAGTGGTTGGCCTTCTCGAGTCACATGTACCTCAGTGGAAACCCGCGGCCCCAGGCACTAGGTCCGGTGGTTTTGGTTCCCGGCTTCAGCCGTGGGTGCTTCTCCTTCCCGCATGCTGTTCCTTAGACTTGAAGGAAAAAACTCACGCTTTGGTGGAGGTTTCTGGGATTCTTGGGAAAATTGTAGAAGCCTCAGCTCTGCCACATACAAAATAGCCATCCTCACACTCCTGTTGCCAGTGCTGTACCCTGGGGGTGTGGCCCTTCAGAAAACACTTGGTTCCTTGTATTCAGTAAAAAATGATCTTCCCCATTAATGTGGTGTAACTTTTGTAGCAGCCGTGTGGGTCTTCCTTGCTTGTTTTAGGACTTTTGCAGTGACTGCCACATTTCTTTTTAACCTTCCTTGTTGGGTCGGCTCTGGCTGTAAGAAACGGCTTGCTTCCCTGCCGGGTTCTCTCCTTTTTTTTTTTTTTTTTTTTTTAAATTTTTTTTTCCTTATTTTCTTGTTTCAGAACTTTTGTTTATTTTTTTATGGCCGGCTCAGCCTGCCCTGAGGGCAGGGCTGGTGCAGCAGGTGATAGAACCTAGGTTTCTGCAGGCGCTTTAGACCCCTGAGCCATCCTGCGGGGCACCTGGGTTCTCGTTTTTAAGGAAGTCTGTGGTTATAACTGGTATCAGCCATCTCTGAGGAGAGATTTTTTGCTGTGCTTTTTAAAAAAATATATTTACTACAGGGTTTATAGAGTCTTAACTACACAGATCGGACTGGTAGTGATCCTCCAGTTTTCTGCTCCTTGAATGCTGGGATTATAGGCACACACCACTTTTTTGTTGGGCTTTATGTGAAAAGGACCTAAGGTGGGGTGAGTGGGTTGCCCCCTGCAGGATGACTGTGAGCTGTGGCTGTGTAAGTCTAGGACAAGTTAAGCAGGTACAAAGAAGCCTTGCCATTGGAGTGATATTTAAGAGGAGCTGTGCCCTGGGAGACAGATGAAAGAGGATCCCAAGTTTGAACCTGGCCTGGCCAACTTAATGACTGCCAGACTGCCTCAAAAATTTTTTTGGAGGGGCCATTCTGGGAGTGAAAGAAGATCTCAAGTCTGAGCCCAGTCTGGGCAACATAGTGACTTAGACCTTGTCTCAGAGAAAAATAAAAAAGGACCAAACACAGTAACACACATCTTTAATCCCAACGTTTGGGAGCTCTGGGGAAGGATAGCTGCCAGTTCAAGGCCAGCTTAGATTACACAGTCTGAGGCCAGTATGTAGAGATCCTGTCTCAAAAACCAAAACAGGGGCCCGGCGGGATGGCTCAGTGGTCTAAAGAACCTGCTTAGGAAAGCTTGGGCGACTGCAGGGACCGTGGTTCGATCCCCGGCACCACATACTGTGCCAGCCCTGCCCTCAGGGCAGGCTGAGCCGGCCATAAAAATAAATAAATAAAAACCAAAACAAAATTATTCTTCAGAAGAATTAATGGCCAGGAAGACCCATTAGTATTTCTAAGTACTGCACTATTCTCTGAACTCAGGCCTTTGTATTCCTGTCCTATAGGACACAGGGTGTGTGCATGGCACAGACAAAAGTTTAAACATTTTATTCAGTGAGCTTGGAAGGGTGATTTTCATGGAGATGTGAGCTTTTCTGCTGTGTATAACTGAGGGATCTACTATGGTCTTAGTACTTGAGGCAGGGTCCTAAATTAGGAGAAGGGTGCTCCTTTTATTAACATCCATCCCTCCAGTCAGACTGAGTTGGTGTGAAGTGGAATCACATGCCCCCCCTGGTGCCCAGGGGTGCACAGGTGAAGCTTGGAATGAACTTCAGGTGCCCAAGAACCAAGTGGAGCATATTTGTCCCTCTGCTTCTCAGATGTCCCTACTTGCACCGAACAACTGGGGACACGGAGCGCAAGTATCATCTGCGTTACTACAAGACAGGCACGTGCATACACGAGACAGATGCGCGGGGCCATTGTGTGAAGAATGGGATGCATTGCGCATTTGCACATGGCCCACTAGACCTGCGGCCTCCTGTTTGTGACATTAGGTGAGTGGGTTGTTTGCATGTTGACCAGCTCACCTATCTATTGCTTACCATGGTCCAAAGCCTCCCTTTCTTTAAGCTCCAACTTTATTTTTAGTGAGGAAACCCCTCATGGGGCGTCTTTCCTATTCCTGTCCTGTGGGCACTGATGAATGAGGTGATAAAGTGATCCCTTAAAGGCAGTTGAACCCAGAATCTACCTTGTGATGCAGGAATGTAAATCTTTACTAAGAAAACTGAACTCTTATATTGTTAGGGCTTGGGTTGGGACTGTCGTTCCCAACCAGGGTTCTACCCATTTTTATGGAGGCTCCCCATTTTGAATCCTCCATGCAGTGTGCTCTGTGAATTGACCAAGCCAGATGCTTCTGGATCCTGGATCCTACTGACTTCTCTCCTCCAGATGGCTTGGGACTCTGTAGAACTAATGATATGTTCCTGGTTGCAGGGAGCTGCAGGCCCAGGAAGCCTTACAGAATGGCCAACTTGGTGGTGGGGATGGTATGCCGGACCTGCAGCCTGGGGTCCTGGCCAGCCAGGCCATGATTGAGAAGATCCTGGGTGAGGACCCTAGGTGGCAAGGTAAGCCTTCTGTTCTCCCTGAGGATGGAGGAAGTCGGAGTACATAACAGACTTGTAGTCTTTCACATGGGAACTGCCTGTCATTTCTGTCCTTAACATGACCCAGATCAGATGGGGAAACTGAGGCTCCTCAGATTAGTATTGCACCTGGCCCCTTGAGTAACAGATGGCCAAATAGGATTAGAAGAACATAGATGTCTTTTTTTTTTTTTTTTTTTTTTAGTACTGGGTCTACAGGGTCTCACCACACAGATAAGACTCCTCGTAGTGATCTTCCTGTCTTCAGCCTTCCAGGTGCTGGGATTACAGGTGTGCCCCACCACACCCAGTCTCAGTTACCATCTCAGTGCACTCTTGAGAGTGGGGCTGTCACAGTGTGCAGGGGATCAGACCCACTGATGCATCTGCTTAAGCAGGTGGCATAATCCACTGAGCTATCTGGCCAGCTCTTTTTTTTTTTTTTTTTTTTTTTGAGACATGGTATCTTAGTTATTCTTCTGTTGTTGTTGGGACAATTACCCGACATGCAAGCTTAGGGAAGGAAAGGTTTATTTAGCTCATAGTTACTGGAGGTTTCATAATCCAAAGCAGCCTGAATTATATAACAAGACCTCGAGACTCTATGCCATGTTCAGGATGATTTCCTCTATGTCTCCAAGAGACTGCCACCTGGTTGGGGGGGTCTCTGACAGTGTGTGCTGTCAGTTTATTGGTTCACCTATCTACTGCTTGCCATGGTCCGAAGCCCCTCCCTGGTCCTTTGGCCCCACCCCATGGGCCATGGCCTTGACAGCCCCATGATTTACATGAGGCTTTGGGGGAACAACTGGATACAAACCATAACACATGGTCTTACCGTGTAATCTAGGCTGGCCTTGTACTTGGCAATGATCTTTTTGCCTCAGCCTCCCATGTGCTGGATTGCAGGTGTGTACCACACCTGGCAAACTCAGGCATCTTACATGTCTGTTTCAGTGTCTCATTTAGGTCAGCTTTGCTCTGGGCTGGGGATGCAGATCTACCCCACAGTAGCATTCAGATGTCCTGTTCCCATGCTGATGGATGTTCACTGTTTACCTGCCCCTTCCTGTCAGGAGTTTCTACCTCACTGCAGCCCTGGGACTCTCTACATCAGTGGTTCTCAACCTTTCTAATGCCATGACCCCGCAATACACTTGCTCATGTTGCGATGACCCCAAACCAAAAAATAATTTTGGTGGCTACTTCAAAACTGTAATTTTGCTACAGTTATGATTCAAAATGTAATAAATAACATTTTTCAATGGCTTTAGGTGACCCCTGCCGGGGTCACAACCCACAAATTGAGAACTGCTGCTCTACATGGTGCTTCTGTCAGCAGCTTTCAGATCCCTGGATTTTGTCCAGAAAAGGGATCCTCAAGGCTGAGCTGTAGCTATTAGACCCATGTTCCTGGCAGGCTCCACACATGGTTATGAGCAGCAGAGGTTTTTATTATTTTTTTATTGTGGACGTTGTCTCTGTTACTCTTCTATCATTGCTGGGACAAAATACCAGGCACCCAAAATGAAGGAAGGGAAAGTTTATTTATCTCACAGTCAGTGGAGGTTTCAATCCATACTCAGTTGACTCCAAGGCACAGTGGCACATGACAGAGAACAAGTTTGGCCCATTCATGGTGGCTGCAAAGAGCAGAGAGGAAAGGGGAATTGCAGCAGCTGAGGTAGCTAGGTAGCCTCCTGCCGTCCTTACATTGTAATGCAAATTAACTACCCCAGGCAGGTGCAGCATCCATACCCACAATAATCAGTCACAAGCTCTAGGAGTGCCCCATGACTGCATGAGGCCCTCAGGGAGGAACCAAAGCCTATACACAAACCATAACAGTACCTCTGCTCCATTTTCTATCTGTGAGTTTTTCAGCTTTATTTGTCCATATGCATGGTGTTACATGAGTCCCCCATCTGAGTGGCCTCTTTCACTGCACATTGGTGTCCTTGGTTCTTCCACATGGTAGCGGGTGTCACCCCCGATAATGGCTGTGTAATGTATTATCATATGGATGGGCCATTTTGGTTTATATTTTCATCTACAACAAGCAGGCTTTTGAGCCTTGGCTGTTGTGCACTTTATGGCCAGTGTCTGTGAACCTCTTTTTCAGACACTAACTTTGTGCTGGGCAGCTACAAGACAGAACCTTGCCCAAAACCACCACGCTTGTGCCGCCAGGGGTATGCATGCCCACACTACCACAATGGCAGGGACCGCCGGCGGGACCCCAGGAGGTTCCCATACAGGTGAGCTGGGACTTGAGCTGTGAGTTCTTAATTTATACACACTAAGTCTTTGGCCTTGCTGTTTTCAGTTCTGTATCTGCCTCCCTTTTGGTTAGATGTGGGACGTCTGGCTCGTGCCCTTAAGTCCCTCCTGTGACCTATGTACATGTACTGAGGGGTAGGGTGCCTTTCCAAGCCTGTTGTGTCAGTGCTGCCCACTTCTGTGTTTCTCACAATGAAGGCTCCCTGACAATACTATTCTTCTCTAATATATAATTTTTTAATTTTATTTTTGATTTTTTTTTTTTTTAGAATTTTATTTTTATTTTTATTTTTTATTGTTTCAGAACTTTTGTTTGTTTGTTTATTTATTTTTACGGCCAGCTCAGCCTGCTTTGAGGGCAGGGCTGTCAGGGGATCGAACTGTGGTCCCTGCAGCCGCCTAAATTTTCCTAAGCAGGGGCTTTAGGACACTGAGCCATCCTGCCGGGCCCCAATTTTTTTATTTTATAAACTGTATGAAAAAAAAAAAATAAAAAAAAAATAAACTGTATGTATGTATGTATGTTATAGCCAGCTCAGCCTGATGTGGGGGTGAGGCTAGCGCAGCATGTGGTGCCAGGGATCCAACTGCGGTTCCTGTGGTTGCCTAAGCTTGTCTAAGCTTGCCTAAGCAGGCACTTTAGACTGCTGAGCTATCTCACTGGCCCTCTATCTATAAGTGTGTGTGAGTGTGTGTGGGTTTTTTTTTTTTTTTTTTTAATGTCTTTTTGAGACAGAGTCTTGCTGTGCAGTTCATGCTTGCTTTGAGCTCACTTTTGTAGCCCAGGCTGGTCTTGAACTCACACTGATCCTCTTGCCTCAGCCTCCTTAGTGCTGGGATTACAAGTGCGCCACTACACCTGGCTATAATTTTTTGTTTGGTTTTGAGGCAGTCTCAATCTGTAGTTCAGGCTAGTCTTGAACTCACTTTGTAGCTCAGGCTGGCCTTGAACTTGTAGTAGTCCTCTTGCCTCAGCCTCCTAAGTGCTGGGATTATAGGCCTGATCCATCACACCTGGTTTATTATTCTTATTCTAAAGGACTTGTTGGAGATAAGAGAAAGACCTAAACATTTGTCCCAGGGACAGGTTGGGATCAGAGGTGGTGCCCAGGTGCCCCACCCCCTGCTCCTAGTATCCTCCAACTGGGAGCCCCCTGTCAAGCATTGGAGATCATAGTAGGAGGTGCCCAAGACTGCTGTGGTCCTCTGTGTGCTTCTGCTGGTACCCCTGGTCTTGATGATAATGATCCCCAACGGTAAGGCTGTTTGGCCATCCTTCTTATCCCCACAATTGGGGTATCTCTGGTTTTCCTGGGATGGTTGGTGGGCAGGGTACTGGGTTCTTGAGGCTAAGGCTTGGTCTGGGTTTGGACCCTACTGTGGCTTGTGTTTCATGTGGTCCCGTTCTTTTGTAAAGCCAGTTTTTCTTCTATATGCTAGTCTTCTCTTTCTGCTTGGCTAGCTCCCTTTTGGTTTGAAGTCTGTACTTGGGAGCACAGTGGGGAGATTTGGCCGAACTACCACCAGTCCTCCTGAGGACCCCACTTGAAGTGGAAAATTAATGTCTTTGAAAAAGGTCTCGTAGGTGAGAACTTTTTATATAAATCTAAATAACAATGACGCTGACAGTAAATACATCAGAAGTGGAGATTCTTTTTTTATTTTTTAATTTTTTAAAGAATTTTTTTATTGTATTTATTTATTTTTTTCTTGTTTCAGAACCTTTATTTGTTTATTCACTCATTTTTATGGCCGGCTCAGCCCACCCCGAGGGCAGGGCTGGTGCAGCATGTGGTGCCGGGGATCAAACCGCAGTCCCTGAAGCCACCCAAGCTTCCCCAAGCAGCCACTTTAGACCCCTGAGCCATCCCGCCGGGCCCCAGAGATTCTTTTTTTAAATTTTTTTTTTTTTTAAGATTTTTTTTTTTCTTGTTTCAGAACTTTTGTTTGTTTGTTTATTTATTTTTATGGCCGGCTCAGTCTGCCCTGAGGGCAGGGCTGGTGCAGCATGTGGTGCCAGGTATCGAACCACGGCCCCTGCAGCCACCTAAGCTTTCCTAAGCAGGCACTTTAGACCACTGAGCCATCCTGCTGGGCCCCAGAAGTGGAGATTCTGGTAACTCAAATTTGGTTAAGATTTTTGAATTGTGAGATGAAGCCACAGATTCTGCACTTTGCAGTAGCAACCAGGACAGAGCCCTTGGTGCTTTCTGTATCACTTTGGGTGGCTCTGACTCAAGCCTACAAAGCTCTGTGAAGAGGGGAAACTGAATCCTGATCTCTGTGCTTATTTCAGCTGGGTGTTGCATCTACTCTCCTCTATCTCCCTCAGGAGGGAAATGGTTATGTCAGGGGTGTTTTGCCTGCAGCGCAGTGGTCACGTTTAGAAAGCTCTGGCTACGTGGATGTGTCCTGGAACATCCCCTGGTGACTCTCTTTGTCCCCAGATCCACCCCCTGCCCCAGCGTGAAGCATGGTGATGAATGGGGTGAACCTTCACGATGTGACAGCGGGGATAGCTGCCAGTACTGTCATTCCCGAACGGAGCAGCAGTTCCATCCTGAGGTAGGCACAGGGCGGGGCTGCCCAGCTCGTCAGGGAGTGGTGTGGCCAGGTGGGAACTCTTTGCAGTGTCTGAGGTGCCCAAGACACCCCTCAGCTCACTAACTCAATGAAGGGATCCCAGGACTCAGTGAGCTACTTAGGTCACAGTGAGAGCAAGTCAGAGTTAGCCAGGGAGGAGGTGTGAGCAGCCCTCCTGCTGGAGTGGAAAAGAGTACTTGCTTATCCCTAAGCAATAGACCAGAGCACAGACTATGCTGCCAGCAGGAATGTTATCCCATCCTTGGTGTCTAGGGCTTTTATTGGGTGTGGTCAGAGCTGTCTGCTGTATCTACAGAGGTTGGGTGACGTCTTGTGATGTCAGCCTTACCCAGTTGCTATGACAAGATGAGCTGTCTGGCCATGTCCTAGCTCCCACCGCAGAGATCATTTCTGCACAGAATGTTTTGGGCTGGAAGGCTCCCTAGAAGATGGGCAGGGATTATTTGTTCTCAAGAAAGTGCATTTGGCCTGCCTGCTCAGTTCTTTGCTTTTGAAATGTAAGTGGGACTCCCTGCAGGGCTTCAAGACTGTGGGGGAGGTGAGGTAGGGAAGGAGGATCTGGGAGATGAATAGCTGTCACACTAAGTGACATGCAGTGCAGCTGGTTATGGAATGTATACACATGTACATTTAACAGACATTTCTTGAGCACCTGATATATACCCAGAACTGAGTTAGCTGCCCCTTTTTTAAAAAGTATGGAGTCGAGGAGTAACTTTGCCTTCAATCTGACAAACAGTACTATGGGAACAGCCTCATCATCCCTGCTTGCTCCCTGGCGGGCCAACAGATTCTACAGAGAAGAGGGATTTCAGGCTAGCAGCACACAGTAAAAGAGCAGTGTGTTGGTCAGGCTTCCTTCACACAGCCCACACTTTGGAGGTTTCAGCCTAGTCAGTTGACCATATTTCTTTTAGGCTGTGGCAGCATAGCATATTGCAGTATGAGCTATGGCAGGGCAGAACCTCTTATTTTACAACTAGAAAGGAAAGGGAGGAAAAGGAGGGGATCAGGGTCCCACAGTTTCCACTAAGGGGAATGCCCTCAGTACCCTAAGGGCCTCCTACTGGCCCAAGTCCTGAAAGATTTCACCACCTCCTTGTTGTACCGAGATGAGTACCTGAGCCCTACCATATGGACCTTTGGGAATATCATAGATCCTAACAGCCACATATGATGTCCACACTTTGCAGGAGGCTCATGGTTTGTTTGCTTGTTTATTTAGAGACAGGATCTCTTATGTAGTTTGGGCTGGCCTTGAACTCATACCAGTCCTCCTGTCTCAGCCTCTTAAGTGCTGGGATTTCAGGTGAGTGGCACCATGTCCAGTTGAGACATGATTTGGAGCTTTCTTCTCTGTAATATGATAAAGCCAACTCTGGTCTTTGTTTAGAAACCCAGGCTTGATTTTATGTTTTTGCTTCCTAGATCTACAAATCTACAAAGTGCAATGACATGCGCCAAACTGGCTACTGCCCTCGAGGTCCTTTCTGCGCCTTTGCACATGTTGAAAGTGAGTAGACTGTATGGGTGCTCTTCGCTGCCGTTTGTAGCATGTTGCCTTTAGTGACTAGAGATATTGGCTGTCTGGAGTAGCATGGAGATGTAAGTGTATCTCTTATGACCTCAGGGATAAGAGACCTGAAATGCCCATTTAGACTTCTAGGGTGATAGAGGTTAGCACCATATTAGGCTGGACTCTAAGCCTGGGCATACAGAGCTCAGAGAGACCCCTGCCTTCAGGACTTCTGGGTATCTGTGTCCTGCTGTGCACCTGTTTACTTAAACCTGACAGATCTACTATCCCACTGGTGGTTAAATGGACACTGGATACTAGAGTAGATGCAGCTGCTGGCCTCAGAATCTGTGTTTATCTTGGGTATGTGGTCCCAGTAAGTGCTTGAGGAGGAGGCAGACCCACAGGACCCTCCACAGGCGCCCTCTTGCCCTCACTCCCCAAGGGCTCCTCTCAGCTTACAAGTTTGCCATCCAAGTTTTATGAATGTAGTTGGAAATTCAGAGTTTACTTTCTATTTGATTGGAGATGGCTGGCAGGCTCATTCACAGTTTAGATACCAAAGACTTGAGTCTAAAGACTGTGAGGGGCCCTATGGTTCCCTGAGGCTGGCCTACCTGTCCTGTCCTGTCCTAGAGAAAGATTGTTGTTAGGAGACCCTGCATGCTCTCAGTTCTTAGCTCCAGAGGTTTTAAAGCCCCCAGGCATATAGTATTTCACTAATAGCCACTGAGTGCCTACTGCCTAATTTTCTTGGCAGGGACCCTTGGGACAGTGAGTGACTGGGGTTGCCGAGATCTCACCTCTGCCAGCAGCACTTCAACCCATAGTGGTCAGCCTGGAAATGTAAGTGCACGGTGGAGGAAGAAGGCGGATGTTGCTGTTGTGATAGATGTGATGTCTGGATGATGTAGTTTTCAGGCAGTTTGCAGCTGAGGTTTCTGTTCCTTTTAGAAAGAGCTGGGGCCAGGGAGAAGCTGAATGGCATAAGTGCCTGTCTGGCTAGTATAAGTCCTAAGTTTGATCCCCGGTACAGAAAAAAAGAGAGAGAGAAGCGGGGGGAAGGAAGGAAGGAAGGGAGGGAGGGAGGGAGGGAGGGAGGGAGGGAGGGAGGTGGGAGGGCAGGCAGAACTAGAAAAGTCCTGGCCATCGTCTTGCCTAGGCTGGAACAGAGCAAGCTGCTAGTGTGCTGGCTGTTGAGACTTCCCCAGCAAATGCAGATTCCTTCTCCCTGCTCATCTTTTCAGAGTCCCCTGTGAGTGCTTTTGGGAGTTGGTGGAGGCCATTAGCAAATAGTACAATGTGGCATCAGGTCCCAACCCTTGTCATCCCAACGGGTCAAATTTTCAAAGAGGGATCATTTGTACAATAGACATGAGAAAGGGTGACAAACAAAGCTGCTTCTTGCTCTGTTACTCACATACTGTGTGGAGTGGACCTGGCAGTGGTGATGAGACATAGCATAGGACCTCAGTCAGTTTGCAAAAACTATTGTTTGCTTTTTTTTTTTTTTTTTTTTGTATTTGAGATAGAATCTAGCCGGGCATGGTGGCACATGCCTGTAATCCCAGCACTTGGGAGGCTGAGGCAGGAGGATCAGTGTGAGTTCGAGACCAGCCTGGGCTACAAAAGTGAGCTCAAGACCAGCCTGAACTGCATAATAAGACCCTTTCTCAAAAAAAAAAAAAGAGAGAGAGAGAGAGATAGAATCTAAGGTCCTGCACTGAGCCATATTTTCCCTCACCCTTTTGAGACCAAGGTCTTGCTGAGTTGTCCAGGTTGGGCTTGAACTCTTTCTAGTCCTTCCGCAGCCTTGCAGAATGCTGGAGTAATAGACATACACCTCCAGCACACCTGGTGTGCATGCGTGTGTGTGTGTGTGTGTGTGTGTGTGTGTGTGTGTGTGTGTGTGTGAGAGAGAGAGAGAGAGAGAGAGAGAGAGAGAGAGAGAGAGAGTGAGCGAGATACAGGGGTTGAACCCCGTGCTTCACTGACCACATTTCTAGCCCTGATACTTGATTTAAGATCTGTGGCAATGATGTCCAAATGCCCCTGAACTGTGGGCCTGTGTATTTGTAGCTGTGATGCCCAGTTGTGTCAGGGGAACCCTGGGACTGGAGCAAAGCTCACCAGTCTCTGAAAGTCTCCACCTAACCCTGGAGTAGAGAGCTTGTTTTTGTTGCATAGATGAGGCTTCGGTATACTGCCGCTTTTCCTCTGATATGTAAGAGTCATCCTCTTAACATTGTCCTCTGTGACAAGTTGGGTACAGAGCCTGTGTCCATTTGCCATTTGGGCCAGGAAGGCACCCAGGGTTCGTGAGCTCCAGATAAAGTGATATAGTTAGGCTGTCCTTGAGTTTGGCCACCTCAAGGGTCCTTAGTTTACAACCCAGTGTTTGGGGCTGGAAAGATAGCTCAGCAGTCTAAGTGCCTGCCTGGTAAGTTCAAGGAACTGAGTTAAATTCCCAGCACTGCATGCCATGCTGGCCCCAGAACCCTGGGCATGCTGTGCCAGCCCTGAAACTGAGCATGGCAGCTCATGTCTATAATCCCAGCATTAAGGAGTCTGAGACAGGAGGATCACTACTGCATAGTGAGAGCCTATATGAATTAAATAAAAATTAAACCAAAGACAGTGTTTGCCCTTTTAAAATGAGCAAGTCAACCAGATGTGGCACCACACACCCTTAATCCCAGAATTTAGGAGGCTGAGAAGGAAGGTCACTATAAATTTGAGGCCTGGGGCCCAGTGGGATGGCTCAGTGGTCTAAAGCGCCTGCTTGGGGAAGCTTGGGCGGCTTCAGGGACTGTGGTTCGATCCCCGGCACCACATGCTGTGCCAGCCCTGCCCTCAGGGTGGGTTGAGCCGGCCATAAAAATGAGTGAATAAACAAACAAAGGGTCTGAAACAAGAAAAAATAAATAAATAAATAAAATTTAAAAAAAAAAAATTTGAGGCCTGAAAAAAAGTTTGAGGCCTGCCTAGGTTACATAGTGAGTTCCAGTTCGGCCTGAACTACATAGCAAAAGCCCATGTCAATGAAATAAAAATAAATGTCAAGGGGCCTGGCAGCATGGCTCAGTGGTCTAAAGCGCCTGCTTAGGAAAGCTTAGGTGGCTGCAGGGGCCGTGGTTCGATACCTGGCACCACATGCTGCGCCAGCCCTGCCCTCAGGGCAGGCTGAGCCGGCCATAAAAATAAACAGACAAACAAACAAAAGTTCTGAAACAAGAGAAAATAAATAAATAAATAAATAAATAAATAAATAAATAAATAAATAAATAAATAAAATAAAAATAAATGTCAAGTATAAGGCCCTGACTTTGATTCCTGGTACAGTCAATCAGTCATATATAAATAAAATTAAGTAAAGTGAGTGCTTCAGTGGCTGCCACTGTACTCTTGGCTCTTCTGCTATAGCAGCAGCAGGGCTGTGTTGCTGGCCTGTCCCCTGAGATGGAACCAAAAGAGCAGAAAGCTGAACTGCAGTGGTAGGACTGCTGTTGAGGTTAGGTTTTGATCCTATAGGACTTTGGAAAATGTCAGACCACAGAACACAAAGACTTCAGTGTACCTCTCCCTGTGTGAAACCAGATGTTTCCATTGAAAATCCTAAACCCAGCGCATTCTAAAGGGAGTAAATCACCGGACTTGCTGATGCATCCAGGTCCACCAGACACTGCAGACATAATAAAAATGCTACCTCAGAAGTATAGAAGGCAACTAATCTCTCAAGAGGAAATGGAGTTTATCCAACGTGGAGGTCCAGAATGATGATTGTGGCTGCTCTTTGCCATCAGAGAGAATTACCTTTATAAATGAAGGACTTCCAAAATGACATATGAAAAGTTGTATATTAAATAACCTTAATAAATATTCTACAAAAAGAAAAAAGAAATATAGAAAATTTAGATGGATACGTGGATATTCTAATTTATGTATCTTGGTCAGCTTCTCCACCTAATTGTTTATATACCTAATACTTACTAAAGTATACATTTGGAAGTGTTAAAAAAAAAAAAAAATAGAGGCATGAACTTGGAAGGCTGAAGCAGGAGGATTGTTGGGAGTTTGAGACCAGCCTGAGCTACAAAGTGAGCTTAAGGCCAGTCTGAACTACATAACAAGAGCCTATCTCAATAATACAAAAAAAGAAAAAAAAGGCAAGAGAATGGTACCAAGGGCTGCTGCCTATGCTCTCTGGAGTTTTCATCCCTGATTCCAGACCTAGGCGTGACAGAGATCACAGTCCCTGTGCCAGGGGCCAAGTGGCACTCTAGAAACCCTAGATGGTGGGAGAGAAGTGAGGACAGGACGCTACTGGTGAAAGCTTCTTTGCAGCAAGAGCACAAAGTTGTCAATGGTCCCTGGCTGCTGAATATTTCTGGTGCAAGAGGGGACAGCAGAGAGGGCCAGGTACATGTTTCACTCTGTGGACCTGCCCAAAGCTAGCCTGGTATTCTGCAGATTTGGAGGTGTCTATCCAAAGAGAAGCAAGGAGGACCTGGGGCTGGTGCAGATGAGTCTTTCTGCATCCAGTAGTAGATGGAAAGAAAAGTAGGATGAGCCCTCAGGCCTTGCCCTGTCTGAGTACTGCCAGTGTGGACACTTGTGCTTTCCTGACAAGTGGCTTGGTCTTCTCTCGGGGTCCTACCACAAACCAAGGAAAAAAGGAAGCCCATTGTGGCTTGAGCCTCTGTTGTAAATTCACCTGTCATACAACAGATATAAAAATCAAACTCTTCAGATTTTTATATTGACTTTTAGTCTGAGGGTCTTGACTCTGACCAGAATCTTTATTGAAGCCAGGGATAGCAGTAATATGCCTATAATCCCAGCTACTTGGGAGGGTGATGCAGGAGAATTGCAAATTTAAGCTGGGCAGTTTAGGGAAACTCTGTTTCTAAATAAATAAATAAATAGGCCTGGAGCTGTAGCTCAGTGGTAGAGTACTTGCCTAGTATGCATGAGGCCCTGGGTCCAATCCAAAAAGAAAATAAGAAAGGAGTAGCAGGAGGAAAGGTGTATTACACATGAATGTGCCTATTGGACCTTCAGAGAAAGGAAGTAAAAGCCCCCAAACCTGGGGCTTCGACCATTTTTAAAATTTATTTTTAAAAATAGTGTGTGTGTGTGTGTGTGTGTGTGTGTGTGTGTGTGTATGTGTGTTTGTGTGTGTTTTGTATTTTAGAGAAGGGTGTTCAGGGTCTCACTATTAGATCAGACTCCTAGTGATCCACCTGTTTAGATCCTCCCAAGGGCTGGGATTATAGGCCAGCGCCACCATGCCCAGTCTCAATGGCCATCTCAATGTTCCCTGGTCCCTGTGCCTGCTTGCAGGCACTTTAATCCACTGAGCTAGTTGGCCGGCCCTAATAGGAAATTTTTTTTGCTTCTCTGTTTTGTTTGATTTAGTAGTACCAGGGATTGAACTCAGGACCTTGTGCTTGCCAGGCAAGCACTTATTCCACTGATCTATCTCCCCAGCCCCCTTACTTACTGGGTTTTGAGGAGAGCCTGAACTATGTAGCAAGACCCAGTCTAAAAAAACAAAGTGAACAAAGAGAAATAAAGACCAAGGAAAAAGGGTTTGAGTATCTAGGACAACAAACTGGAAAATTTCATTTGAATGAATCTTGTTATGTAGACTCATTTCAGCATCTAGTGATGAGGATTCCTTCCCCTCCTAGAGTGGGAAGGGGGTGGCTTTCACAGCAGAATGGGAAATACAGCCTCAAGGCAGCATGATAGAGTGGGAGCTTTCCCTGCCTCTGCAGCTCACCATTGCCTCAACTCATCTCTGTATAATCTGCTGCTCTGAGGGTAGTGTCTCTGACCTGTAGCCATTGCTCCTTATAATTTCAACTTGAGCTTTCACCATGGACATGGAGATGTGGGCCAACATATTTTGTTCAGGGTATGTGGGTCTTGTGCCCAACTGAGACCTATGGCCACACATAAAATTGAATCTCGGGAACTGGCAGAGAAGACGTGATTTGCATGCCTTTTCTGCTTCATGAGCCTTGAAGAATTTATTTATTTTTTTCTTTTTTGTTTCTTTTGCATTTCCTAAATTATGAGCAAAGCTTAGGACTGTTGTCTGTTTTCATTTGGTATCTCCCTCCCTGCTTTTTCCTACTATGAGTGGACTTTTTGTTTCAGGCAAAACGGAGAGACTTACCTGCAGATGGCAGCCAAAAAGCCAGTGAGCCTGATGGCAAGCAGGTAGGGCCTGAGGACTGGCTTCTGGGAACCTTACTGCCTACATGCATGGCCCATAGTTAGGACTTTTCTATGCAGTGGGTCCTACACTACTGTGGTTGATATCTGTTCAGTAATTATATTTTGTTTCCATGTTCCTGTCCTTCATTTTATTGTTTAGACATGTTTGTGTCATTCCTTGGATAAAACACAACACTGTGGGGAAATGTAGGATGCTATTTTAAGTGTGATGTATTAGGTACAGCTGCCATAACAGAGCTGCACTGAGAGGATGGCTTAAATAATGACTGCTAGTTTCTCTCAGTCCTGGGGGCTGGAAGTTGGAGACCAAGGTGAAATGAAGACTGGTTTCTCTTGGCATCTCTGTCCTGGCTCATAGATACTGTCATCTTGCTGTGTCCTTCTGTGGTCATCCTTCTTGTGTGTGTGTGTCTTAACCTCGTCCTTATTTACTTATTTTGTCTTTTTCAGACAAAGTCTCACTGTGTAGCTCAGAGCTGGCCTTGAGCTCACTTTGTAGCCCAGGCTGGTCTCGAACTCTCAAATGGTCCTCCTGCTTCAGCCTCCTGAGTACTGGGATTACAAGTGTGCACCACCACATCTGGCTTATTTTTTAATTTTTAATTTTTTCTTTTTCTTTTAGGCAGAGTCTAACTGTATAGTCTAAGCTGGCCTTGAACTCAGTATGTATCCCAGGCTAGCTTCAAATTTAAAGTGATCTACCTGCTTCAGCCTCCTCTGTATGCTAGGGTTACAGACATTATAGCCTTGATGTCTTCTAGCCTGACTGAAGTAGAGCTTTCCCAGGGACCTTATCTTGGCCTAATTATGTCTATGAAGACTGTATGGACAGATAAAGTCATATTTTTAGATTCTGCAGGCTAAGACTCCTACATAAGAATTTGGAGGCATCATTCAGGCCCCACATCTGCCCTTAAAGAGGGGCAGATGTGGGGGGCTTTGCGGGGCTGATGAGGATAGCTCAGCGGTCTGAAGCTGCCTAATTAGTTAGGCAACTGCAGGGACTGCAGTTCTATCCCCAGCACCACATGCTGCACCATCCCAACCCCCAGGGCAGGCTGAGCCGGCCATAACATAAATAAATAAAGTTTAAAAAAAAAGAATATTTAAAAAAAAAAAAGAGTCTGGTTTGGTTTCCCAGCTGTACATGCCCCTGCCTCAGGAGTTTCCCTACTGTAGTGCCTGTCCTTGTCCCTTGAGATTCCATTTCCCCTCCTCAGAGATGTGGCAGGGGCTTTGCATACCCCCAGACTGATTTTCCCCAGTAACTTCCATGTGTTGGTTCAAACTAAGTTACCTGTTTTGAGAAACAGGATTTTTCTAGACACTATTGCCCTGAGCGATTTCCCTCTGAAAGAGCAGTGAGTGTTTTGAAGGCTTTGGAGGTCCCCAGGTGGGCATGGCCTAGCAGTGAACTGGGGACAGACACTGTCACTTCCTTTCCTGAGTTTTAGGCCTCTTCTCCATGTCTGTGCTGTCCCACTCTAATGCATCTCACTAAGGAGCTTCTGCAGAACAGCCGTAGAGCACAATAAGCTCTGTGCCCTATTGTCCCCATGGCCTCTGCTTTCTCACGCTGAAGCTCTTCAGCACCTTTCTTGCTATCTACCACCATTTCCCTATTAATAGCTCAGGTGAACCTTCACAGATTTTAGCAACCAATTTTTTTTTTTTTTTGTGGCCAGCTCAGCCTGCCCTAGGGGTGGGGCTGGTGCTGGTGCTGGTGCAGCATATGGTACTTGCCTAAGCAGGCACTTTAGACTGCTGAGCTATGTCATGGGCCCAACCAAATATTTTTTTTAATGAAAGTACTTACTTTTTCTTTTTTTTTTTGGCGGGACAGGGGTTCAAACTCGTGACCTTGTACTTGCCAGGCAGACACTTGTGCTGAAGGTACTTATTTTGTTTTTTAAGATAACGCACACTTGGGGACTGGGGAGATAGCTCAGTAGAATAAGCACTTGCCTGGCAAGTGCAAGGGCCTGAGTTCAATCACCGGTTCCACAAAAAAAAAAAAAAAAAAAAAAAAACGGGCACAGGAGGTAGCTCATTGGAATAATCCTTGTTCGAGCACAAGATTTTGATCCCTGGTATTGCAAAAAAGAAAAAGAAAAAAACATACACATAGTAGATGGTAGCATGTATAAATATTACTGTTATGCCCATTGGAAAAACAATTCATATGACTTACTACTTTATATTGTGATACTTTAGTATGGTTGTATAGAATCAACTCCTCAGTGTGTCTGAGGTCTCCTGTGTTTACTTAACTAATAAGAACTTTTTTTTTTTTTTTTGTCTTTTTGAGACAGGGTCTCGCTATACAGTTGAGGCTGGTCCTGAGCTCACTTTTGTAGCCCAGGCTGGTCTCGAACTCACACCAATCCTCCTGCCTCAGCCTCCCGAGTGCTGGGATTACAGGCGTGCGCCACCACGCCTGGCTAGAACTTTTTTTTTTTGGTCTTTTTTGAGACAGAGTCTCGTTACGAGGTTCAGGCTGGCCTTGAGCTCACTTTTGTAGCCCAGGCTGGTTTCGAACTCACACTGATCCTCCTGCCTCAGCCTCCCAAGTGCTGGGATTACAGGTGAATACCACCACGCTCAGCTATTAACTAGTAAGAACTTCTGAAGAGCATTTTAAAGATTAGTGGTAGGAAGCTTGGTATGGTGGTGTGTGCCTCAGATGAGTCTCAGTGCTTAGTAGGCTGAAGTAGGACAATTGAGAGTCCAAGGCCAGCCTGGACTATGTAGTTACAGAAACAGGAGGCAGGGGTGGGGTGCACATCGGTAATCCTAGCATTTGGGAGACTAAAGAGTGTTCTCGGCCAGCTTGAGCTGCATAGTGAGACCCTATTTCTAAACGAGAAAACACAGCCGAGTGTGGTAGCACATGCTTGTAATTGTAATCCTAGCACTCAAAGGCTGAGGCAGGAGGACCCATGCAAGTTTGAGGTCAGCCTCAACTACATAGTAAGACCTTGTCAAAAAAAAAAACAAAAAACCAAATAACCCAAAAAACAAAAAATAAGTTAAATAAATACATACAACACAGGTAGGCATGGCAATGCACAACTGTAATCCCAGGAGTTGGGAGGCTGAGACAGGAAGATGACAAGTTCAAGGACAACCATGGCTACATAGAAGTGAGTTCAAAAAAGCAAGACTCTGTCTCAAAAGAAAACAAAAAATTAGTAAGAGCCAGGCATGGTGGTATATACCTGTAATCCCAACATTCTGAGGCTGAGACAGGGGAGTTGAGTTTGAGGTTATCCTGGGTCATGTAATGAGACCTAGTCTAAAACAAAACAGGGGGCCTGGTGGGATGGCTCAGTGGTCTAAAGCTTGGGCGGCTTCAGGGACCGCGGTTTAGTCCTCGGCACCACATGCTGCGCCAGCCCTGCTCTCGGGGCAGGCTGAGCCGGCCATAAAAATGAGTGAATAAACAAAGGTTCTGAAACAAGAAAAAAATAAATAAATAAAATAAAAAATTATTTAAAAAAATAAAACAGATTAAAATGAATGTATTACACACATACACACACCCAAAAAGAGGAAAAACCCACATGTAACATTAAGAATGTGAAATGTATGTAAGCCAAGCCCAGTGGTGCATGACTATGAAATCCCAGGACTTGGGAGGCAAATTTGGAGACCAGCCTGAGCTACCAAGTGAGTTTGTGGCCAGTTTGAACTATGTAATGAGATCCTGTCTCAGAAAAGACCAAAAAAAAAAAAAAAAAAAAAAAGTGAAGTACACTGGGTGTGGGGGTGCACAAGGGCCTGCCTGCCAAGTGTAAGGTCCTGAGTTCCATCTCCAGTACCACATGACATGCCAGCCCTGAAACCTGGGCATAGTGGTGAACACTTGTAATCCCAGCACTCAGGAGGCAGAGGCAGGAGAATCATTGTGAGTTCGAGGCCACCCTGGGCTACAAAGTGAGCTCAAGACCATACTGAACTGCATAGCAAGACCCAAAAAGACAGATGGTGACGGTATGGAGAGACCAGAACCTGGGCATACCGTGGGTAGGAGTGTGAAGCGGTGCAGCCCCTTAACAGTACTGTGTAGGTTTCTCACAGTTCTGGGGAGTCACTACATAAACCAGTGAATCTGTCTCCAGAAGAGTTCAAAGCAAGGACTTACAGCAGCACTATTGTCACAACTAAAATGTGTAACTAACTCTAACATCTAGTACTCATTGATAGATGAATGGTTAAAGGAAAGCGGTCAGGGCAGGGCCGGGAAATAGTTTGGCCATCTAAGTGCCTGCTGGCAAGTGCAGGGATCTGAGTTTGATCCCTGGCAGTGCATGCCATGCCAGCCCTAAACCTTGCCAGCCACCAAAACCAGGCATGGTGGCTTGCACCTGTAATCCTAGCAATGTGGAGGCTGAGACAGGAGGATTACTACGAGTTTGAGCTGTGTAGTGAGACCCAGTACCAAATAAAGATTTAAAAAAAAAAGTGGTCTATTGAGACAGTGGAGTATTACTCAGCCTTCAAAAGGAGAAACATTCTGATGCATGCTCCAGTATGTGTACTAGTCAGCTTGGGCTATTATTAAGTTCTACAAGCTGGCTGGGGTGGTGGCGTACACCTGTAATCTCAACACTCAGGAGGCTGAGGCAGGAAGATTAGCCTGAGTTTGAGACCAATCTGCACTACATAGTGAGACCCTGTCTCAAAACAGTAAAAAAATTTCACAGACTAGGCAATTTGAACAACACAAGTATGTTTCCTTATGATTCTGGAGGTGGAAGCCCAGCTAAGGCTGTTAGCAGGCTTGCTCCCTTTGAGCTTCATATAGGCTCATAGATTCCGTCTTTCCTGTGCCCTCACAGATCATCCCATTTGTTTTGTTTTGTTGTTTCCTTTTTTGAGACAGGGTTTTACTATGTAGTTCAACTTTGATTTTTTTGCTTGTTTTGTTTTTAAGACTTATTTATTGGGTACAAGGTCTCACTATGCAGCTTTGACTCATAGTGATCCTCCTGTCTCAGCCTCCCTTATACTGGGATTACAGACATGTGCCATCACACTGAGTTTTGGTGCTGGTGCAACATGCAGTACCAGGGATTGAACTCATGTCCTTGTGCTTGCCAGGCAGGCACTTGGACTGCTGAGCTATCTCCCCAGCCTGTTTTTATTTTTTTAAGACAAGGTCTCACTGGATAGCCCAGGTTGACCTCAAACTCCCAGTGATCCTCCTGCTTCATCCTCCCAGGTGCTGGGACCTCACAGGTCATGCCTTTGGTGCATGAATTTTCCTGGTCTCTTCTTCTCATAAGGGTGATTGTCTTGTAGGGCCTACCCTCATGACCGTGGTTCACCTCAGTTCCCTCCCAGAGGCCTTTAAGCGGTAGGGCTTCAACATAGGAATCTGGCAAGGGAAAACAGTTCAGTCTGAGATAAGGACATCATATCAAGTGATATAAGGCAGTTGTAAAAAGATAAACACCTCAGTTCCACTTAAGTGGGGTCCGTAGCAAGCTCTCACAGAGACAGAAGCTGGGTGCCAGGCTGGGGAATGAGTAGACAATGTTCAGTGGGCACAAGGGTTTAGTGGGAAAGATGGGAAGAGTTCTGGAGCTGAAGTGCACATTTATGAGTTGTTAAAGAGGGTAAATTTTATGCCATATATTTTACCATGGAAACAGATGCAGGCAGACCAAGCTGCTGTTGGGTGGAGGGCTAGTGTCCACCATAGCTCCTCTCTTGCCCCAGCCTGGTGTGTTTGACTCTCCCATTGATGGGGATTTTTGAGCTGAACCCACTGTGGCAGTACATCTGTAGTCCTTGTGGCCTGGGGAAAAGGACCAGTGTGGATGTCAGTGATTTTGAGTTAAGTGTTTTTTCTAGTGTCCTTGTTTGGTGTGATTCTTTTGGAGGTGGGGAGAAGTCATTGGGTGCTTCCTCCCTCCTGTTCTGAGGCGAGGTCACTCTGGGCTGAGCCTCTCTCCTGGGTCCGCTTAGGTTTTAGTTTCAGGTGGGCTAATGGAGAGGGCTGAGCATGGCCCATCCCCTTGCTCACTCTGGGGAAGTAGAGCTGCTGTAGGGTGAGGGCACAGAGTTCTGGGGTGTGGGCTTCAGCTATAAAGGGGGCCTACAGTGTCTCCAGGTGGTGGTGGGGCACATGCTGCAGTGTACTAAGGTTCACTTGGAGCCACAGCTTCTCAGGCTGCTGTCTGCCTTGAGAGGCCTGAGCTGACCTGCGGGTTGAGGGGAGCGGCACCTTGATTCAGCTGTGCCCTGGCAGTCCTCACACAAGAGCTGCTCTGGGGGTAGCCTTGGCAGGCACATCACACCCTGGCCTATCCATCACAGGTAGCAGTCAAGCTCTTTCTTTCTTTTTTGTTTTTGTTTTTATTATTATTATGTTTTATTTTAGGGAAGAGTCTACAGGGTATTCAGGGTCTCACTATCAGATAGGACTTGTGACCTGCCTGTCTACAGCCTTCCAAGTGCTGGGATTACAGGCATGCACTACCACACCCAGTCTCAACTGCTGTCTCAGCGTGGGAATGGGGAGCATAGCAGGCCCAGGGATCAGTCCCCCTCCCCCCAGCCTCTGTGCCTGCTTGCTGGCACTTTAATCCACTGAGCTATTTGGCCGGCCCCATCAGGTTCTCTTAAACAGAGAATACTAGGTAACTTTTTTGCCAAGTAAACTCCCCAGCACTTTAAGGGATACACTTATTCTCTCATTTGAGAAGAAGTGCCCACACCTTCAGGTAGATTTTAGAGTTGAATTTAGGTGAAGGATGAGAATCCACATTGCAGGTTGAGGGGTGCAGAGTATCCTTGGACATGGTTATGACCCAGGACAGTCTCTTGGTAGGACATAAGGTCCTAGCTGTCTTGAGTGGCTCTGAATCCCAGTGGATTGGGTTCATTTTTTGGACCTTGGCTAGGCTTGAGGTCTGAGAGGAGACCAGATGCCTGAGGGCATCCCCATCCACGATGCTGTGATCTGGTCTGTTACCGTGGTTGTTGGTGGTAGAAAACACCTGGTTTTGCTCAGATCTGTGTCCCTCTTGGTGTGGAATCACAGGCACCTTTATGGGACCTTGCCTATAGGAGGGCAACCTGCTTCCCATCCCAAGAGGAGTTCCTGATGGGGCCCTCCCCCCCCCATTAGGGGGAAAATTCACATTACTGATAATGTGGGGGGCTTCCACATTACCAATATTTGGCATTGTATCCATGCTTTTGCCAGTTATGTATGAAATAAAAGATGATAGAAATTCCTCCTTTTTAAATTTTCTTTGATGAGAGCTACATTGTGCCTCTTTCTCTAGAACTTGAGATTTCTAGAAGCCCCTCATCAGGCTGAGGTCAGAGGTGTTGTGTTGATGTCCATAGTGCTCAGTTGACCATCCCAAGATGCATTTGGACCCAGTGTAAGCATCTGTGAGCCAGAGCCATGGGAAGATTCTGCTTAGGGTGGGGAAGGGGGGCATCCAGTGGTAGCTTCACTGAGTACCTGTGAAGAAAGTGGTTCCCTGTCCTAGCAGTGAGTTGTGGAATAGCTTGGCCCCATCCACAGATGGGCAGTTTGAGCTGATTGCTCTCGGGACCCATCTCTAGGGCTCCATGGTCAGAAGCCTGGGGCCACGGAAGTGTCCAAGGAAAGTTAATCTATTTTTTTTTTCTTGTTTCAGAACTTTTATTTGTTTATTTATTATTTTTATGGCTGGCTTAGCCTGCCCTGAGGGCAGGGCTGGCGCAGCATGTGGTGCCAGGGATCGAACCGTGGTCCCTGCAGCCGCCCAAGCTTTCCTAAGCAGGCGCTTTAGACCACTGAGCCATCCCACCGGGCCCTAATCTATGTTTTGGTTTTTGTTCTTTTCACTATGTTGGACTCTGTCCCTTGTGAGGTCTGCTTTGAGTCTTTTATGTTTGAGTATGTATGTATGTATGTATGTATGTATGTATGTATTTTGCAGGACCAGGCATTGAACTCAGGCCCTTGCGCTTGCCAGGCAAGCATTTATTCTACTGAGCTATTTCCCCAGTCCCTGGGCACTGATTTTTTTAACTCAAAGTAGTGAAGCCACCCATTTTGTGTCCCACTTTGATGTGTCCCCTCATCCACTGTGTGTTTTTACATTTTGAAGTAAAGCTGGACTCAAACTGTTTCACTCTCAAAGACATCTGTGTGAAACTCATTCTGACATGGCTTTGCCTTGTAACTTGGCCTTTCCTAGCTGAGCTGCTGTGTGGGATGCCATAGCACTTTGTGGTTCATTTCTGTTGTTTTTCTCGTGGACAATGACTTCCAAAGTACCAGTATGTAGTATTATATTGCTGCTTTTGTCTGTTTTATATATATATATATATATATATATATATAT